>JANBQW010000015.1:0-48189 GCA_027577515.1 Coemansia sp. RSA 678
TACCGACACGCCAACTAACAACCAACAACAGCTTTAGTCGTTGTTCGCAAGTAGAATACTTTGCTGTTGGAAGAGAAAGTTAATTTCTAGCTTCTAGCACTACATAATAAATATATTTTTACAAGACACTTATAGATTCTAACGTTGCTTCTCCAGCTATTCATAGTCATCATTACCAGATGGAGAGGAGTTGTGTGACAAGCCCATGGGAAAAGTGAACCACGGAATGCCGCCAAACCCAACCCGAGAGTGTCTACTAAAATAGTCAAAGTCAATAGACACAGCAGCACCCAGCGCCACCGCGCGTCTGTCCAAATCCATCGCATGCTCAGTGACATGCACAGAGCTTGAGCGGTTGGTAGCAGCATATCGCTGGCTCAACGCCAACTGGTCAAAACACACAGCATAAAGCCCATAGTCAGTAAACAGCTCCGCGCCAATGCCCGCAAAGTCCCGATACACACCGCCCATGACTATATCCTGTTCGTCCGCCATCGCAAAGTCCCACGACAAGAACGGCGCATCGATTCGCGCAAACTGGTTCATCCCACTGCGTTTGGATTCAAACACGTTGTATCGCCGCCGCCACGCGTGCCATTCTTGGTGCGACTCGCCCACAGTTTGGCCACTATGATCTGATACGGTTACGTGGCTGTTGATAAGGCTGAACGGCCGATGGATGCGCAGACACACAGAGCCGTTGAGGTCCAGTACTGCGATGTTGAACGAGCGGTGAGTGCCGTAAAGCTGGCGGCCAAAAATGCTGGACCATGTTTGCTCCTCGGCCATAAAGCCCACGGTGTTGCCGCGTGGGTCCATTAGCGCATATTTGTTTGCCTGCTCAAACCCCATTAGTACGTTGAGCATCTCAAGCTGTCGTGTCACACGAAGCGACGAGTGGTCCAAGATACTGCGTGCATTATGGCTCTCGGTAATAATACGGCCTGGTCGTGCGTTTTGGCTGCTGTCGTACTGCTTGCGTTTGTTTGCTCGCCGCTCGTGTGCACACACGACTGCAGACGCCGGCGTTGTGTTGAACTGCCGCGAGAGAACCTGAAACACACGTGAATTCGCCAACAGGCTGGGCTGTCGTGCAAGCATTTCTATAAATTGCAAAAAAAAAAGAATAACGAAATGGAAGTGAGCGGAATAGCAAAAGCATGTTTTCACATTTGCCAAGGCTGGACAATTGATTCCAAATCGACTCTGCTGATGTCATCGGAAGCAACCCTAGCCCAATAATCAAATCAAGGGTGCTGTACTTTTCTAAAGCTGTCAATAATATAAAGCAATAATGTGCTCGTTAATGAACTCGCGTGCTGTGCAAAAAGGTGCGTTCTTAGCTTTTAGACAATTGTTCTTTTAAACTGTCAAAAGCAAAAAGCAATGTCTCTAAAGATGCATAGCATTTCCTCCCTTTATAATTTCCTTTGTGACAGCCAAGTTTGGCGCGCTCAAAGATTGACTGCCCGCCAAAGACATAAAAGAGATTACCAAACGTATAAATGGACCCAGGCATAAACCCAAAACTCTGGATTGTGTCATCTTGCGTTCATTCCTGTATTACATTTTCTACTCTATTAGTCTATATTATTTATTTCACACTTGCATTTTAAAAAACGACATGCGCGCTATTTTATTGTTTGTCGCTGTACTATTACTTGCTCTAACAATTGTTTCGGCTCAAGATCAATTGAGTCAAATCGAAAATGCGTTGGGCGGTTCGTGTCAACTAGGCGATCCATCGTGCGACACTGTGTCTGACGTTCAAAATACACAGCAGGATAATACTTTGTGGGTTCAGTCTGCATCTTTAGACAGCGCAACATCGTCTGCGCCAAGCGTACCCAGCGACTCTATTTGGCACCAAGAACCGACAATATGGACAGACACAACTACTTCTGAATCCGAACAATATGCGCCACCCTTACCCGTTGCTCCCGAAGCAGCTGTAGAAACCACGCCCGTTGAATCAACAACTACAACCCAAGAACAAACAACCAGCACTACCAGCATCAGCTACCGGTTTACACTGGGCTACGATACCGACACGTCAACCATCTCCACATCATCCGCTTTCAAATCATCGGCAAACATTTCGGTTCTTACCGCCATCTTTGCTACTTTGGCATTTGCCTTTTACACAATTATCTAGCGGCTTTTCCCTATTGTTTCTTTGCATTTGTTTTTTCTTTGTAAATATTTTTGTCTTTGTAAATATTTTTGTCTTTAGCCAACCATCCGTCATTTCGCAAAAAAGGTGACTTTGCGTTTCCCCGTGCTCGCTGCCTTTTTTAAAGAAACAAATTCTAGCGGAATACACATCTGCCGAAATACGGGCATGGTAAAAATGAAAATATTCAACTGCAAAACGTGCATATTTCTTTTATCTCCACAATAATTTTAATACTAAACCTCGTTCACCAACATACAAACAATGATGAACGCATAAACTAGCAATTAACGCCCTATCCAGCAGGAATTTTTAGCAAACCCAAACTGCAATACTAATTAAGATAAATCGAATTAACCCTCCAGTCAGTACTACCATCCAGTCATCGACCCCATGCACCCCCAATTTCCGCACATTTTTATTAATTTCAGTGCAAGCAAATGCAAGAGAGCACAAACGCAATACAAAAGCGAATTTCGGCATTTCTTTTGCATTACGGGGATAATGAATGCATGATATCCCCAATCTACCATTATTATTCTTTTTACAAAAAAAAATAATAAACGCTAGAGTGCGGTGTTCGCCGCTATGCCGACACCAGTGAGACCTTTGCTTAACCCCAACACGTGTAAAGCGGATGACTGCCCAGTGCACGCGACTTGGGCGCCGGGCAGAGAGAGAACAGAGGATTTTCTTGGCGCCACTCTACACTCTCATTATTTAACCAAAGATTCTGCCATTTTTCACCGCACCTTGTTCTTCACCTTTATTCCTCCAACTACTCCTTTTTTAAAGCCAACATTTAACAATGTCGTCGTCTCAAAACTGCCGCCCCAATATTGCTGACTTGCTAATCGATACCAAGGGCGCTACAGGAAGAAAATCCAAGCCAAGCTCACCACTTACTCCCAAATGAGGAAACAACCAAGTATTAGGCCGAGCATTACGACGCCCTTTGTAGTGCTAAAGAAAAACGTATTTTAAACAATAAAATTTAGCTTAATAACTTATCTGCCAAAAAGTCGGTATATGGCGGCTGTCAACAACGACCATACGGCCAGCAGTTTGATATGGATAGCAGCAACATCAAACAGGCACATTGTCGTATACGTGCATCTGCCGATTAGTGCAAACGTTTTGCCAGCCGAACGTGTGTCCTCGATGCACCGAATAGTAGACGCACACACCGTGTCAATGCTCAGCATAAGGTCAGGATACACGGTGCTGTTGTTTTTCAGCTTTGGATTGTTCCGTACCATTGGCGTGTCGACATAGTATGGTGCTATTGCCGATACACGGATTTGTGGGGCAAGCGATTTGCTTGCTTTGGTCAGGTTGATCAGCCCGGCTTTGGCTGCTCCATACACTTCGCCTCCCCGATTCGGCACTAGTCCGCCCATCGATGCCATATTAATGATTACTCCCTGTGCGTCTTTCTTCTGTACGTACTTTACAAACAAGCGTGCTGCCTCGATGGGTGCTTGCAGGTTTACTTGGAGTATCATGGAAATGCGGTCGAATGTTTCTCCCTCGTACAGCATGTTTGGCGACGCAACTCCGGCGTTGTTGATTAGTATGTTTACTGCACCAAACTCATTGTCGGCCCACTCGAGCATATGTGCAATTTTACTGGCATTACACAAGTTGGCCTGGAGGTATGCTGCAACAGTACGGCTAGAGCCGCTATTTAGCTCATCGCAAAACAAGTTTCCTTCCGACTCGGCGGCAATATCCACCATTGCCACTTGCGCTCCACGTTCTATAAGCTTGATAGATAGTTGACGCCCAATGGCACCCAGCGCACCAGTCAACAGAACGACTTTGCCATGTATCTTGTATTCACTTTTTTGTCCAAACATCATCTTGTATAAAGCTTGTAAAAATTACATTATAAAGAACAAGAGATAGTCTACGTTACTGCTGATTTTTCTCTTTAAATTCCATTCACACGCCATTATTTTACCATTGTTGGCCATTTAAAATTTTATGTATAGTACATGTCGAGTCGAGCCATTGAGTCAACTCGACTCTTGATTTAGTAATTGCTCATTTGCTCATTTGCTCATTTGCAGAGGTAGAACTTTAATATTAAGCAGGTCGACTCCACAGCCCCGCCACGAGTGCGGAGCAAGATGAATCCGCAGGTGTGACAAACTCGTTCTGCATTCACTAGCCACATTGTTTTGGTCACAAACATGGTGTGGCGCTGTCCCTTGCTGTGGCTTTGGCAAAACCACAAGCAACCACACCAAACAATACACTAAGAGTCATAACAGCAAGTATCGGACTATGTTAGGCGGCGTACGGTCCGGGTCAAGATAGAATTGTGTACATGCTGTATTGTGGCGCAGAATATATCTTCAACCACATGGATGGGCCAGGATATCGTTGCTTCACCAAAGATGGCATTCTCGGAACGTGTATTAACAAGAGCCGCCACATTTGCGTACAATGCAATTGGTAGCCAAGACCAACTGCAAAATAAAATGAAGGGGCGTCGCTCAGCCATACAATGACGTGCCAGGTACTTGCTACGAATAGAAAATAAAATGGCAACGGAAATACAACAATAGCACGAGTTGTGTCAGATTGCCTAAAGTGGCAGAGAGTCTGGGCAAGAATGCACAATGAACAACAAAAAGGCAAAGAAAGAAGGGGGCCTAAATGCCTGTGAATTTTGAAAGAAGAAAGTGGACCACGAGAATATTTTGTTTGAAATAATAGCTCAGGAATGGTGTATTGTCGCGCATGTATTGTTTTATAGTTACGTTTGTATGGGGGCTGTTTTTTCTATTGGCATTTTGTGTATGCGTTGACAAAATAAACTAGCATTCATTCAGTCTTTTGTTTTTCCTTGCTCTTTTTTTCCCCAGCTTGCATTTTGCTATTCCTCCGTTTTTGCCATTTAGCCAACCCTAGACTAGTTGGAGGCGAGGCTTTATAGTCAGGATCTCATGGTAAGCCCGATTTCACGTTTTGTTATTTCCTTATTGCTTGCCGCTTAATGACAAAGAAATCTACTAGGTGCAGTCAGATGGGTAAACCAGCAAAGATCACAAATACACGCGGCGTCACAGTCATCAACATTCGCACAATCCCGAGCAAGAGCAACTTGAGTTCGCCTATAAAGATGGACCACACGTTGGCCAAAAAATCAAGCACGACGCTTACGTCAGAGCGACACCCGCCGCAAGCCGAGGTACGTGCAGCGTCGCTTCCGTCAGAGTCCATGTACCGATACGCGTTGCGCACAACGCAAGGCGCAGTGGGCAGCAAGCTAAAGAGCGAAGTTGGTGCATTGCCAGCTGCAGTTACTGTGCAAAAGCCCCAGAAGGGAAGTCCGGCGTTGCTGTGGTTAAATGTGCATTATGTGCAAGGCGATGTGCGGAAGCGTATTTCGTTTCCGCCTGGCATGCTGGTCAGCCAGGCACGAGATCTGTGTATGCTGCGGTTCGGCGTATGGCAGGTTATAATGAAACGCGAAGGCGTAAAGCCAGACACAGAGGCAAGTGACGTTGAAGTGCAGAGCCTGAGCACGCAGTCGACGGCGTCGAGCACGAACAGCTCACGAGAGCAGTACGGGCTGTATTGGCCTGGACACACACAATGGCTCAGTCCGTTTGAGCTGATGTCATCGTACACGTTGGTACCGGGGGATAAGCTCGAGCTGCAAGACCATTGCGCGTTCATTACAACAGCAGCGTTGCGCGGCAACAGACAAACGGGCAATGTGGAAGGAGAGGGCCAAATCTACTACATGCAAAACAAATCGCTGTCGGCGGCGTGGAAGCTGTGCTGGATGGAGCTCAGCGGCACTTTGCTTGCGTGCTACAAACGAGGTCGAATACACGGCAGCAAGCAACGCAGCCAACGGGACCAGGCACTAACTACCATTGACTTGTCGGGCGGGTTCAAGCTGGTGGACCAGCATGGCCGACAGAACCACCGCATATCGACCAGCGACCAATTGTCGCCGTCACCGTCTGCCTCATCACTATTGGGCATGTCGTACCAGCATTTGGGCGGGACCGGATCCCCGTTGATTATAAAGTGCAGCGACGGGAGTGTGCATGTGTTTTGCACGCAGAGTGCAGTTGACTATGACTATTGGCGACGTATGTTACGGTTGGTGCAGACGACGCATGAGCTGCCGACCAATATTACGCAGAGCGGAGCGAGCAGCGTGGCCAGCAGCCGGGTCAGCCATGCCAGCCGGGTTAGTCATGTTAGTCGAGGCCGAGCAGAGACTGCAGCAACTGCGGGGTCTGCAGGGTCCTCAGGGTCCGCAGGGTCAATTGACGCAGCACATATAGCGTCGCGGTCTCCAACCAGCAGCAACTCGGGCATTGCTACATCGCTGGTGCACCGGCCGCACCAGCGCAAAGCCATGGGCCACATAGTCGTCCGGCCCAAGCTCGACTCGCGGTTCGGCGACTATGTAAAAGTACGCACCAGCCAGCCGGACACCAGCCCCGCACCTTTGCGCACATACCTCATTGTAGTGCCGCAAACACTGTTTGGATTTGCCAGCGAATACACAGGCGACACAAGTGGAATGAGCGCAGCGTCAGAGTTCAGCGTCAGTTTAGCGGGCACACATGTGCACACTGCACAGAGCGAAGATGTGTTTGTGGTGAGCGTTGTACGAGAGCCGGAACATGGGCAGAACGGAATGGTGTTTGGGTTCGAGGTGGACAGTTTGGAAAAGCATGAGCAGTGGGTAGACGCGCTGTGTGCGGTAGGTGGGATTGAGCAAATGGGCGAAGAACGTTCACTCCAGGAAACGGTTGAGCGTGGTTCGAGCAGTGTATCCGTTCAAGCAGTTGAGCGTGGCTCGAGTAGCTTATCTGTTCAAGCACTACAGACCGAAACTAGTTTGTCGGACCGACCACGTGCAGAGCTCGACTCGAGCGGAGTATCAGTACGAGCGTTGGGAGAAGTCAACGCCAGCGGCGTCTCAGTCGAAGCCCTCGACACTGGGCTGTCGATCCGACGGTCGCGCTCCTTTGTGTCCACACTTTCCCGCGCAGACTGGCCGCTTCCGCCCACAACGCTGCCTCAGCGCATGGCACAGACAATCCGGCCTTCCACCACATGGTCGCGACACAGCGTAGTCCGCGACACCGACCCAAGCACAGGCAATCCATCACTCGATGCCGTCGGCATGCGACTCGACTATGCGCCGCAGCGCCAGCAGTCTCGGTTCCCGTGGTTCCGGCGCAACATATTTGGACCCGGATCAGGGCCCAAATCAAATCACTAGATTTTCAGTTTCCGAATGAGTCATTGAAAAATTTTCAGCGCGAATATAAAGCGCGTGCTCTCCGGATGCATTCTTTTCTTTTGAGGCATATCATTACATTTTCACTATACAACATGTCGGGGGCCAAGAAACTGTGGGGCGGGCGGTTCACCGGAGCCACCGATCCCCTGATGGAAGCATTCAACGAGTCGATCCACTTTGACCGTCGGATGTTTGCCGCGGATATTCGCGGATCTCAAGCATACGCCAAAGCGCTGTTGAAGCAAGGCATATTGACGGCCGAAGAGCAGCAAACGCTCGACTCTGGGCTGCAAGCCGTGCAGAAGGAGTGGGAAGCCAACACTTTTGAGCTGAAGCCAGGCGACGAAGACATCCACACGGCCAACGAGCGCAGACTGGGCGAGCTGGTGGGCTCTGTGGCCGGAAAGCTGCACACAGGCCGGTCTCGCAACGACCAGGTGGCCACCGACATGCGGTTATGGCTGCGCACGGAAGTCGAGCGGCTGCACGGATACTTGCGCTCGTTGGTCGGCGCTCTCGTCGACCGCGCATCTTCGGATATCGACGTGCTAATGCCCGGATACACGCACTTGCAACGCGCCCAGCCCATCCGGTGGTCGCACCTCCTGCTGAGCTACGCGTTTTGGTTCCAGCAAGACGCCCAGCGCTTCGAGCAGTTCATGCCTCGAGTGTCGCAGCTGCCCCTCGGAGCCGGCGCGTTGGCGGGGAATCCGTTCCAAGTGGACCGCACATGGCTCGCCGACGAGCTGCAGTTCGACTCGGTGGCGCCCAACTCGCTGTACGCCACATCGGACCGTGACTTTGTCGCCGAGTTCTTGTTCCACGCATCGCTTGTTATGGTGCACATAAGCCGGCTGGCCGAGGACCTCATTATTTACTCGTCGGCGGAGTTTGGGTTTGTCAAGCTGGCGGATGCGTATTCGACGGGCAGCAGTTTGATGCCGCAGAAGAAAAATCCAGACTCGCTGGAGCTGCTGAGGGGAAAGAGCGGGCGTGTGTTTGGCGCGATGAGCGGGTTTATGATGACGTACAAGGGGCTGCCGAGCACGTACAACAAGGATATGCAGGAGGATAAGGAGCCCATGTTTGACGCCGTGGATACGCTTTCGGGGTCGCTGCAGATTACGGCGGCTGTTGTTTCGACGCTCAAGGTAAGTCAAAAGTTAAGGTTATGCTTGCGGGTGTCTTGTGATGAGTTTATAGTTTGATTAGTCTTTATGACTATGCGGTCTGTTATGGCCCGCTACATGGATACACATGCCTATTTTCTGAAGACACCCCTTGTATGTGATTTTTCTGCACAAGCTAATTTTTATGTCGGTAGGTGAACGCCGAGCGCATGAAGGGCAGCTTGACATCCGATATGCTGGCGACCGATCTGGCCGAGTACTTGGTGCGCAAGGGCGTGCCGTTCCGCGAGACGCACCACATTTCGGGGGCGGCGGTCAAAATGGCCGAAGACAAGGCATGCCAAATCAGCGACTTGAGCGTCCGCGACTTGCAAACATTGCATCCGTTGTTTGAAAGCGACGTTTTGCTTATTTGGGACTTTGAGCGGTCGGTGGACAACCGGTCGTCGATTGGCGGCACGAGCCGTGTGACCGTGCAGGCCCAGATCGACCAGCTTACACAGTGGCTGAACTAGCATATATTTTGCATTTTCCGCATGAATTTATGCTAGATGGTGGTTATAAACAGCGCTTGCGCAATTTTTTGCTTCTATATAGATTGTTTTTTAGGAAATATGAATGTGCGTAAAAGGTCTAGTAGCAGGTCGAGTGGGGAGGGGGACAAGTCGGCGCTGGATGTGTACCGGCAGTGGCTGGACGAAGCCAGCGGGTCGGAGAGCGACGACGAAGCCAGCTCGAGTGCTCCGCGCAAAGCTCGGCCTGGAATGGACATTACGCGAGCCGCTCCGATCCACCGCCCTAAAGACAATGTTGTAGAGCCAGTGCTGCCGCACGAGCCGCAGATGATCAGCCCCCGCCTTCAACTACACGCCCGCTCCACACCGCCAGCCAAGCCGCAGAAGCCCCAGAAGCTTATGCAAACGTCGTTCCGCTCGATGCTCTCACCGTCACCCCAAATTCCAGCTACGCAGAAAGCTGTGAGACCACGTGCGAGCCGGCAAGCCAGTTTGGGAACTCTGTTTAGCGACGCGTGGATCGCACAGCCGCAGCGCACGCGTCAGCCGTCTCGAGTTGCGCGGTCTGGGCGTGCGTCGATGCACGATGTGCCGCTGGACGAGACAAGCGACAATTCTTCGGATACTGTCAACGAAAAGCCTGATATGGAGAAACGACGCACGTCGAGCTGGGAGTTCCACCAATTGGACAGTCCGAGGGGATGGTGGGTGGTTCTTTGGGCGTTTCTCGCGTGCTTTGTGTCGCTCTCCGCGCTCGTCACTTATCCGGTGTACGAAGCATACTATATGAACACGTCACGAGGTGAGACCCTGGTCGATATTAACCAGGGCGAAGAAGCTGTTAGACAAGCGCCGGTTGTATCTACGTATGTTGTGCTCATTGGCACGTTGATGTCCGGGTTTGCTGCACTGGGCAGTTTGGGCGCCGGAATCGCCAGCGACGTGCTTGGCATGCGCACGTGCGCGCTCGTGGGCACTGCCACGTTGTGTGTGGGGCTGCTGGCGTCATCGTTTATCGACAAGCTGTGGGCCCTGTGCATAACGCAAGGCGTTGTATGCGGAACGGGCATTGCGATGCTCGCGCTGCCTGCGTACACCGCGCCCACCCATTGGTTCGACAAGCACCGCGGCCTGGCCACGGGCATCGCCGTATCCGGGACCGGACTCGGCGTGCTTGCCCTGACGCCCGCGTACCGCGCAATCCTGCAGTACCAAGGCCTAGCCATATGCTTGTACGTACAAACAATACTCACTCTGGCGTGCGGAACAGCCTCGGCAATGGGCCTGCGTAACCGGATCGATTTGCGCGGACCGTCGGGGCAAATGAAATGGCGTGTGCTGAAAGACGCGAGAATATGGGCGTTAATGCTGATGGCGCTTTTTGCCGCATGCGCACGGTTCGCCCAGTTGCTGTGCTTGCCGGTGTTTGCACGGTCGCTCGGCACAGATAATGACGCAACGGGCGTGTTGTACGCAACTGGTGCGTCGCTTTTAGCAGGCATGGTGTGCGGAGGCGTTGCGGCTGACTCGACTGGGTACATTGCAGGCGTTGGACTGAGCGAGCTAATCCTCGGTCTGTTTACCCTAGTCTTGTACACGCCGTCACAGTCGCCTGCTCCTTTGTACGTGTTTGCCGTTGTGTTTGGCCTCACGTCTGGAACAATGGCCGCTGTGCTTCCTGCGTCGATTGCGCAAATGTTTGGCACGCCTCGAGTTGCCTCCACAACGGGACTTGTGCTGGCTGCGTGTGCGCCTGCGCTTTTGGCTACTACGCCGGCGGCGTTGAGGTTTATGCATTTGTTGGATGAGGGGAAGACTGTTGCGTGGTTGTCTGGGATGAGTGGTGCGTTTTCCGTGGCTGCTGGGTGTATTGGCATGATGTTGCCCGTGTTGCAGCGTCGGTACGTGCGTATGTTTACCAAAAAAGAAGCTGCGATTGTTTGGTAATTTCTAAAATATAAAGTATAGGAGGGTTGGGCAATAATGGTGCTAGGAAAAAGTAGGCGCGTTAATGTGGTATTGCAGACTGGCAATGCTTGTTTAAACATTAACGAGAACTGCTAGTGCTGCGAACATCTACTATAAAATATGTAAACCTATTGAACACTATAAAACAAAGGAAAATATCTATACACGTATTCTTTGCATTGCCAATACACAGCATATACTCCGTAAAATCATTTAAAATGCGTTTTAATACTGCAATACGCTTTCTTTCAACCCCGTTGCTTGTAATAAACTATTCAGTATTTGTTTCAAATACGAGTGACTAAACTGAATGGACTAGGCTAAGGAGGAGCCAGCACCAAGGAACCTACTACAGGAAGAGCACCTAATACTAGTCGAGCATGAAGATCACGGGGTTGTTCCTGCTGAGGGTTCAACGGTGCCTTGTCTGACCCTGGCATTGCAACCCCCGTATCAGCCACCGCCGATATTCCCATTGCAACCATGCCGATAACCAAAATACCCACACGTACGTTCATTGCTTGAAAATAACAAAAATGGAATATAGAAAACTAAACGTTTCTTGTCGTTAAAGCCAAGCTTGTACAATATAAAACTATGAGAAAAGAATGGTATTGGTATTAAATCTCAAAAAAATCTCATGCTCTTTTATACCTCTAGAGCGTATACGCAAAGCGTGCAAAAGCTCAAAAGGCAACAGGCAAACAAAATTAATACAACAAATTACGGGGCGTGAGAGGTAAACGGTACACAATATAGGTACACCCGTAAACCTGGAAACAGAGCAAATAATGTAGAATGCAAATACCCAAAATAAACTCTCATGGATGTTTACAAATGGCAACGTGTGCTTTGAATAAAAATATGAGTAAGCAGCACGGGAGTAGATGGGAGGATAAGACGCAACAATATAAACGTGAAACAAGGAAAAGTTGGCTTTTTCGCACAGCAAATAATATACAAAAGTATAATAGGTGGGCTACTTTGTAATTTCACACGTCATGTCACAAGTTGTGAGCCATGCTTAGCGTCAAAGGTGTCAAAGACATGTGGAATAAAAGTGCAGGTTGTTTGAGATATTAAGATTAAGAAATCCAACAGAGCGTTTGTCGTCTGGTGCTTTCTTGCTTGTGAATTAGATATTGGGATTACACTTTGATGTTACACCTTGAGCTGGGCTTTTATTAAGGAATATTTGTGCAAACTACACAATTACTGCCAAAACAAAAAGTGCTAGAAGCAACAACAATGACCGTTATAGAATCTGTTGTTGCGTATACCACAAAATATCTAATATGTTTATTCGGGCAGTACGTGTATTGCTGTACTTTAACATTGTCTTTTCAAAAACACGAGTATAAATGTGCTGTTGGAAGCTTTAAACATAAAGCCGTTGTGGCTATTGTAAAATGTGTACTTCTTAAATATATGTTATTCTTAATTAAAATTTATTTATTTAAAAGCGCTACTCTTTATAAATAATAAAGTACTTGTGAAAAATACCAGCAATTAAAGTGACACATCTAGACCAATGAGCGGTGGCGGAGTGAAACTACCTGGAGGCCGAAATACTAGAGCATTAAGAGCACGGGGCTGTTCTTGCTGATTGGCGCCCACTGCCTTGCCTGACTCTGGTGCTGCAACTCCCGCATTAGGTACAGCCGACGACAACCCCATAGCAACCATGCCGATATACAAAATAAACGAATGTACTTGCATAGTTTGAAAAAAAGAAAGTTGGTCAAAAAGATATAGTAAGCGAATGTGTTGTTAGACCAAAGATTTAAAATCCAAGCTAAAATTGTCCTTTTATATCCCTAAAGTAACGCATAGCTCATAGTTTATGTTTTCAAAAACGTTAAATGGCATTGGACAAACGAAATTAATATAACAAAAGTAATGGGCGTGAGAGGCGAATAGCAAAACAATGTAGTTACACACGAGTTGGAAATAAAATGCCTGAACTAGAATATTCCCATCATTGCTATCTATAAACGGCACGATAAACCAAAATATTTAAATAAAAATAAGCAGCACAAGTACAGATAGGAGGACAAAAGCGCAATGAGATAAGCTAGATAATCAGAAAAAATGAAAACAATGTCGGTGGCTTTTCGGGCAGGAAAAACATGCAGGCAAAGAATAAAGAGTTTAAGAAACATTGTCGCTAAATGCATGGTATACCACTTGTGGCATTACGTGTGAAATTACAATGTTCCCAAGACACGTTGGGTACATGCCTAGATTGTTTGAGACGTGGAGGGTTAGACCTTTAAAGAGCACATGGTGTCTACTGCAACCATGCTCGTGTTACAGTGGTTGGGAATGGATTTTCTCTTGATGCCGTTGCACTTTGAGTTGAAATACTAATTGTAGATACTTTGTTAGTACTGTAACATTACTGTAACCATGGAAGCACTGTCAATAATAATGGCCATTAAAATAGCTGTAGTTGCGTGTACTACAAAACATCTTATGTGTATTCCGGCAGTAAGTACACTGGTGTACTTGAACATTGTCTTTTCAAAACCATTTAAAAATATAAATGTGCTGATAAAAGCTTTATCTAAAAATTATGCCATTGTGTGGATATTAAAAAATAATCTATATTCATAGACAGAATAAAAATAATACAAGTGTGGAGATTTACCATAAATCTTAAACATATTTATTGTATTGTCTATTACACATTCTTGTGCTTTTCTTTAATTGATATTATATATTTAATGTTGTTTATTGAAAAGCGTTACTCTTTATAAATAATACGGTACTTGCGATTGGAATACCGGCAATTAAAGGGAAACATCTACACCAATAAGCGCCGGCGGATATTTAGCACCAGGAATAGGAATCAGTCGAGCATGAAGATCGCGGGGCTGGTCTTGTTGATTGGCGCCCACCGCTTTGCCCGACTCTGGTGCTGTATTTCCCGCATTTGGCATAGCCGACGACAGCCCGACAACAATCATGCCGATAAACAAAATAACCGAATGTACTTGCATTGCCTGAAAATGAGAAAGTTGTTAGTCAAACTGATAGAGTAAGAGAATGTTTTGTTATACAAATAATTTAAAATCCCATGCTGAAATTGTCTTTTTATACCTCTATAAGGTTTTTGGCTTGTGTGCAAAAACGTGAAAAGGCACCGAGCAAACAAAATTAATATGAGCAAGAGGCGTGTGATGCGAATAGCAAAACAATAGATACACACTCAAAGCCGAATAAATATTCTCTGAATATGAATATTCCCATGGCTGCTATATATGAACGGCATAAAAATGCTTTAAATATAAAATTGAGTAGTCAGCACAAGTTCAGATAGAAAAACAAGGCGCATCGAGATAAACAAGATAATCAGTGAGAAGAAAATAAAAGGTGGTGGCTTTTTGGACACCAAAGAGTATGCAGAAGAATAATAGAGTTTGAATAACATTGACGCTAAACGCATGACATACAACTTGTGACATGACGTAGGTAATTACAACGGTTCTCAGGGCATGTTAAACTAGCGTCCAGTTTAAGATATTGAGAGTAGGAATTTTAAAGAGCACCCGTTGTCCGTCATGTCATTTCACTTTATCCAAGTGATATGGAGTTTACTTCCTCAGTTGCTGTTGAATATTGAGTCAAGCTATTTAATAATATTTTGTGCATATTTCAAAACTACAGCAATCACAAAGCAGGTGCCTGCAGCAATAATATTGGCCTTACATCAGCTGTTGTTGCGTATACTATAAATATTAACCATCTTAAAAGTGTAAATGTGCTACAATAATCTTTTTATAAAAGCTGCGCTATTATAATATAAAAGTATATTCTTGGACAGAATAAATATATTTAAAATGGAGATTTACCATGACCCTTGAACATATTTATTCTATTATCTATTACGCATTACTGTGTTTTTTAAATATGTTATTCCTCATTTGAGGTTGTTTATTGAAATGCGCTACTCTTTATATAATGATACTTGTGAAAAATACCGGCAATTAAAGGGAAACATCTACACCAATGAGTGGCGGCGGAGCGAAACCACCTGGAGGGAAAAATAGTCGAGCGTGAAGATCGCGGGGCTGGTCTTGTTGATTGGCGCCCACCGCTTTGCCCGACTCTGGTGCTGTATTTCCCGCATTTGGCATAGCCGACGACAGCCCGACAACAATCATGCCGATAAACAAAATAGCCGAATGTACTTGCATTTCTTGAAAATTAGAAGGTTGTTAGTCAAACTGATAGAGTAAGAGAATGTGTTGTTATACAAAGGATTTAAAACACCATGCTAAAACTGTCTTTTTATACCTCTATAAGACTTTTGGCTAGTATGCAAAAACGTGAACTGGCACCGAGCAAACAAAATTAATATGAGTAAGGAGCGTGAGAGGCGAATAGCAAAACAATAGATACACACTCGAAGCCGAATAAATATTCTCTGAATGCGAATATTCCCATGACTGCTATATAGGAACAACAAAACAAAAAAGTTTTGAATATAAAATGTGTAGTCAGCATAAGTACAGGTGGGAGAACGAGGCGCTTCAAGATAAACAAGATAATCAGTGAGAAGAAAATAAAAGGTGGTGGCTTTTTGGACACCAAAGAGTATGCAGAAGAATAATAAAATGTTTGAATAACATTGACGCTGAAGCATGGCATACAACTTGTGACATGACGTGGGTGATTACAACGGTTCTCAGTGCATGTTAAACTAGCATTCAGCTCAAGATATTAAGAGAGTAGGGATTTTAAAGAGCACCCGTTGTCCACCATGTCATTTCACTTGATCCAAGTGATATGGAGTTTGTTTCCTTTGGTGTTGTTGCACTTTGGATTGGTCTAATGAGAAAGGTTAAGAAGTTGCGGTACAATGGCTTGGACGCATGACTCGCAGACATATAGTGATGTCGCAAACCCATAGATCGATTAGACAGTTTTGATTTGATAATTAGGTGCACAAAAAGGCGAGCACACGTGTATTTTAGGGTGTTTAGACTTACTAGTTGCAATTGTAAAGGATTAAAGGAATGACGAGCGTGCAACACGAAGAGTGGGAACAACGGTTTGTCGTGCTCGAGACGATGCGCACGGGTCTGGCACAGCTCCAAGAAGCGAGCTTGCAAGTAGCAGCGCGAATGCAATCTTCGAATTCCCAAAGAGGCAGTGAACTGGCACCACGGGCGAACCCGCTAATGCACTATGGCAGTCCAAAACTTAGCGCCCGGCGGAACGCATCGCTGCTTACATTGGCACGAGCAGCGTCGCCGAGCCCCCGCCTCGGCCCTCGAGCAGATACATTGGACCCTGCGTACGGTTCGCCCGAAATAACGGCGATTGAAACAACCGCGCAGTTCCTCGAATGGTACGCACACGTCGAGGGCCGGCTTGCCGCCGACCAAGACGCCGAGTCACTTGCGTTTGCCTCGCACCTGCACACACGCCTCGACGAATGTACGCGAATGGAAGAAACAGTGAACAAGGTGGAAGCAGCGCTGGACACACTGCGTGGAGATTATGAGCGAGTGGGCGAGCGCACCGGAGGAGTGAGGATGGCGTGCGGAGTGTTGCAGACACGGCAAGGACGGTTGGCACAAATGGCAGAGGAGATCAACGAGCGGCTGGGTGTGTATGGGTCGCTGGGCCCGATCACACGGTTGTTCAATGCGCCCGGAGACTCGGTATGCATGGACCCTGAGTTTCTGCCATCATTAGAGCGCGCTGAACAAGCTCTTGAGTTTATTGAGGCACACAAAGACGCCCGTGACAGTGAACTTTATGCGATGCGGTTTGCGCAGTGCCGGTCTCGTGCTCTGACGCTGATCAAAATGCACGCGCAACGCGAGTTCCGACGCCTCGGCGCGCAGTCAAACACAAATAGTGCAAGCTCGGAGCATGTGCGTGTCCGAGCGGCGGCAACACGACTGCGGCCATTGCTCATGGCGTTGCAGCAGCGCGGAACTGAAATTCATACAAATGCTGTGCAGGTGCTGGCCGATGTGGAAGCATCGTATTTCCAGATGCGCCGTATATGGCTGCACGCCCACGTGCCGCAGTCCCTGCAGTCAATTGAGAAAGAGCACACAGATGAGGCGGCGGTGTTGCGCGACTGGTGTGCATTTGTGATGGGCGTGTGTGCGGACGAAGGACGGTTGTATGCAGAGTTCTTTGGTATATCGTCAGGAAAAGGACTGAGGGCGCATGAGGATATGGTGATGCATGTGTTTTACGAGCAGGTAAGGCCGCGTATTATACGAGAAGCACAGGTGGATGTGTTGGCTGCGCTGTGTTTAACGTTGTTGGCGTACCAGCGGCCGAATGAGTCGAATGAACCGGTTGAACCAGGTGAACCGGATGAGCTGGATGCGTTTTATGCGGTGGTGGGTGCGGTGCTGGAGGATGCGCAGCAGAGGCTGGCGTTCCGGGCGCAGGCGTTTGTGCGGGGCGAGATCACCGGGTACCGCATGAGCGCAGACGATGCACAAGCAGCAGTACAGTGGATACGATCGGTTGAGTCGGATGATCCGGCTGATCACTGGGAGTACCCGCCAGTCCAGCGTCTGAGGTGGCTGGTGGCCCAGATCAGCGGCTGTTTGGACACAGAAGTGCAGCACGGACTGACCGACGAGGCTCTATCTGCTTGCAAACAAAGCATAGCAACACATGGGGCGCGAACAGTACGCGACAGCGTGCGGGGCGATGCCGATGCCGAGCAGCTGGCTCATCAATTTGTCACGTGCTCAATGACCCTTGCAGATCAAGCCGCCGAGCCTGATCAGACCCACTACGGCGACTCAACTACTGGCTCTGCTCGTTTTTCATGTGATCTGCCTGTCTGAAGCTGTGTGGGTAACTTTTCGTAAGAAGCCCACGAACCAGAACACACGCCCCCTTGAAAGAGGGGCCATAGTGAATACTCAGACCACCGTTCACTAGCTTGGGCTGTTGTGCGTCCTCATAACAATTCGCTCCTTGATCAGTAGTCGTGATCCAAGGAAGATCTCTGATTTAACAAATGCCCTGTTAAAGTTTATCTAAAAAACACTTTTCAGCTGTGAATTTTTTTGTTGAATCTAATGTTTGCATTGTCGCACAAGCTGAGCACACGTGTGCCCCGCGTGGTGCGCACACTGGCCACGCACACGCCGTCGTCGGAACCAACGAGCAACAAGGCCAGTGCGCCAAAGACCAAACAGCCTCAAATTACGATGCGGAGCGATACGATAATGCACCAATACTGGCTCAAAAGTGCAGCCGTCAAGCCGTTCCAAGAGCTCCGCAGTGTGGGCAGTACGCTGACTCGAGTTGATGAGCAGCGCGAGCTGACGCTTGAACGAATGGTGGCGGCAGGCATGCACTTGGGGCATTCGGTCGGGCGGTGGAATCCCATGAACTTGCCTTATATTTTCGGAGAGCGGCAAGGCATCCACGTTATTAATCTGGAGCAAACAATGGCTGCTTTGCGCCGGGCTGCGCAGTTTGTGCGGCAAACAGTGTACCGCGGCGGACTTGTTCTGTTCGTTGGTACGCGGCGTGAGCATCGGGCGGTGGCGGTGGAGGCTGCGCTAGAGTGCGACCAGTACTTTATAACAGGTAAATGGGTGCCCGGAACACTGACCAACAAGAGGTCGGTGCTTGGCCTTAAATACAAGTATGCGAAGGACGAGTGGGATGTGGCCGAGGCGCAAGGACTGCTCGATATCGAGAACGACCGGGCGAACAAAGTGCGTGAGCATAATACGAAGAACAACCGGTACTTGAAACTGATCGATAAGGAGCAGAAAGATATGGAGCCGTTTATGCCAAACGTGCGTGTGCATGCGCCGGACCTCATCGTGTCGTTGAGTCCTCGTGAGTCGGGGACGATGTTGCGCGAGGCTCGAGTGTCATTTGTGCCGACTGTGGGCGTCATTGATACGAATGCTAATCCTCGTGTGGTGACGTACCCCATTCCGTGCAATGACGATAGCCCGGAGGCCGTGAGTATTGTGGCACGTGTGTTGGCCCGTGCGGCTCGGGAGGGCATGGAGCTGCGCCGCCATCGGCTGCTTAAAGCAGTGAATGATTATAAACAAAAGGAGATGGACCAGTCGCACACCGATGATTTTATGCAGATGGCGCAGATCATGGGCGAGTCACAGGATACTCGGTCTTTGGACGAGGACGATGTGGACGATGATCACCATTAATTCTTTTTCTTTCTTTGAAATTGCTATAAAGTACAGCGGCTTTATATGTCTCGTCGTTTGTTGAAAAGAAACGCCAAGCCGTGAGTTCTTTTATAAATATTCAAAGATCATGGTATTTTTTAATAAACCACATATTTCTTTCTTTTGCTTTTTTATTTTCCACTCTATTAAATATAAAATCGATTACTACTACAAGATATGTCTAGTACGAATGCTGAAGTTGTTAACATTCCTATTCCTGAATCTGAGACCCCTGCAACTACATCAGATTCCAATCCCGAACCCAAATCCGAAAAAAAAAACCCCCCCAAGCGCAGCACTTTCAGCAAACTCGCTGTTTGGCTTACTTTTTGCATGGTCTTTTTAGCCATTATTCTCCAAGCCATTTATACGTGCACATGGCTGGGCGAATACGACTATAACGTGCAAATCGCCCGCCATGTATGTATCCTTCTATGGATTGTGTTTCTCACGTGGTGCTACAACTTTCCCCAGCTAATGAACGGCTATTACATTTTTCCGGAAAGCGGGACTACTACGTATTTCATTATCGGGCTGACGTATTTGTTGGCTGTTATTTTGTTGTTGTCGGATCCCACACTGGATCTTTTGTACCGGGGAAACAAGGGTGTAAAGTACACGACCTTGCAGGGCACACGTGTGTTGCCGAAATTGGAGCCGCGCAAGTTGTTTAATAGCATTATTGGGTTGTATTCGGCGACTGGCGCAATTGGCGTTGGCTTTTGGACGGGAATGTTGTACAGGTGGATGTCGGGTGCTGACAATAAATAATGTGCCAACGTCGGCTGCTTTTTTATTCGTTTGTGCTCTAAAAATGAGCAAAAAGATTTCTTTTAGTGTTTTTAAACCCGTGCCATTTCTTTTTAGCAAGCAACGTCTGCTTGCTTTTACTAAATATATGTTGTTCTCAAGCAAAATGTATTTGATTAAACTATAAAAGGCCAGGAAACAAGTTAAATATTCGAAATCCTGCAAATGACTTGTTACATGACAACTATGGCTAGTGTTGCTCTTGCTTTCTTAAAGGTCCAATCAAACTATCCTTTGCCACTGTTTTAATATCCAGTTATTCCAAACTACATACTTTAAATGTCTGAACCCATTACCATCAGTTCAAGCTTGACCGATTCAGTTGAGCATATAATCGATGCAGATACAACTCCAGCCGACCTCCGGGATATATCCAAAGAAAAATTTGGACCGTTAGACAAATGCAGCTTGTACTATCATACTGTTGAACGTACAGAAAGTGCTGCTACGGGTCAATAGCTTATTTAAAAAAAAGCCCAAACTAAAACTAACTAAAGAAAGAAAAGACCATGGCCGGAGCCGCACCTAATAAAGTTGTTTGGGAAACGAGTAAGTGCACAGCATTGACTACATGCTATAACCAATTAGCATTTGTATGCTAAATGCTTTGATTATCTAACAATCAGCGAGCCAGATGTTACATGGCACGACACAGAAAGTTCAGGTGAGTTTGCGCCTGAGAGTATCCTAATACTGACTAATCTACGTGTCTAATTCTTTTGTGAATCCAATGAGAGAGCCTAAGGGTTGGGTGGTCGTCCTAAACATTCGACTCATCCGCTAGATGAACACAATCCTGCAATACTGAACACGCTCCGCAGACAATAACAACATAAGCATTTTTGAAATAATCATTAAACACCAACTATTCAGCAAAAATGTTTACACATATTTGTGTATTTGGTTAAACACATGTCTATTGTATGTTTGTTAAGTGGATTAAAATTGGTTTTGGAAAATTCCAGCCTTTTGGATGTCACGGTTCACTTGGTTGACTATTGCAGCGGCGTCGACGTGGCTCATTTCACCGGCTGGAATTCCTGGATGCTTTGAGTTGTTTTTGTGCTCTGGGGTTGCGGGATGCTCAGGTACAGGGGCAGGTTCGGGTGCAGGAGGATGCTCAGGTCTTGGTGCTGGTGGATGGTTAGGCTCTGGTGCCGGTGGATGGTTAGGCTCTGGTGCCGGTGCAGGAGGAAGTTCTGGTCCAGGTGCTGGATGATGCTCGGGTTCAGGTGCAGGAAAATGTTCTGGTCTTGGCGCCGGTGGATGTTCTGGTCCAGGTGCCGGGGGATGCTTAGGTTCAGGTACCGGGTGATGTTCAGGTCCAGATGCGGGAGGATTCTCGGGTGCAGGAAGATGTTCGGGTTCCAGTGCTGGAGGATGTTCGGGTTCCGGTGCTGGAGGGTGCTCAGGTCCAGGCGCAGGAAGATTTTCGGGTTCTGGTGCTGGAGGATGCTCAGGTCCAGGCGCAGGAGGGTGCTCAGGTCCAGGCGCAGGAAGATGTTCGGGTTCTGGTGCCGTTGGATGCTCAGGTGCTGGAGGGTGCTCGGGTGCGGGTGCGGGTGCGGGTGCGGGTGCGGGTGCTGAAGGGTGCTCAGGTTTAGGCGCAGGTACCGGCAAACCCTGTTCCTTATGCTCGTCACCTGCGCGCTTAAAACTGACAGGGGCAGCTAGCACGGCCGACAAAGCAACCAGGGCAACAACGACTTGGCGCATTATTTAGAGGGAGTAAAAGACAGGGATAGTATGAGTATACAAAGCAAATATAAGAAGTGGACCGTCAGGAGCGACTTTTATAACCGAATCGATACCGTATATCAAAATAAAGACTGTAAGCCACGGGCTAGGAAGAATAGGTTAAACAACAGCACGTGTGGCGTATACGGTAAATATTGTAGTGAACAAATAGCAACCAAAATACGAGCCAAGCCCGACAATGATGTAACTCGAGCGCTAAAAGAATTGTATTTACCACTCTACTAAGAAAAGAATAACAAAAAGCCATATAATATTTTAGTCAATGTCGTCGCTGCCATGCAGCATATATAACACGAGTTTCCAGCCAGACGGCGGGCCCAGCGACTCGAAGCGGTCATTGTATGGAGTCGGGTTCTCGGTCACGGTTTTGCACGGCAACGGTCCTTTGTCGCCAAGTGCATTGCCTGTGGTGGAAATGCCTTGGGCTACACAGTTTTGGCGCTTCAACAAACGTCGTTGCCAGGCATAAATCCAATTGCCATGTAATATGACAATGCAGAATCCACACGCCAGGGCTGTCGCCACGGAACCGCAATACAGCATAATGCCCACCGCGAATAACAACAGTGTCGCGACGCACAGGAGCGTCGGGAGGAAGTTTAGACTCGCGGGAGAACGTGTCCGGTGTCGACGATTTGGAATGCATGGCCGTGGAGATGAAATGGATGCGAGTAATAGTCATGATTGACAATATTTACCTATACGCTTAAATACTAAACTTTGGTTATCATATTGGCAGATCCAAGATTTGCAAATCAACACGTAGTCCTTAGGCGCCCTGTTGCTTGGAGTGCGAATGGATCTAGTATGTTCCTGTTTGTTGGGGCAGAATACCACATCCGGTTACCATATGCACGGAGCCGTTTTGAAATAGTCTGTGCGAGTGCAATGATGTGGGCTCGGTGAGTTTGTTGGTTGTGTGGATGACGAGCGTGTCGCCCAGTGTTGCGTCGATGCTGGGGACGGGACATTGGCTGTTCGTGTGAATAGACAGGGCAGTCAGGCTTCGACGGGCCTGGTGGTCCAGAAATTCTCAACTGCTGCCGCTCGGGCTATCGATGCGACGGTCAGCAGTAACCCTGTGTGAATGTGCAAATTTGTATATAGTAAATACTAGAAAGTGATGCACAAAAGCGAAACCATGCTCAAGCAATATGACATTTGAATAAATTGCATATTTCTGACTTTACACGTAGCTTGTGTCTGACTCTCTCCCCAGACACTGTGGTGTTGCTGGACCCTCACTGAGTTGCCGAGCTGGGAAAGATTTGGAACGCTCAAGCCAATGAACACGGCGCAAGGTATGCAAGTAGTTCTTTTAGTTAGTCAACCGGCAGTTCAAACAATACGTAGTCAAGTACACACTGACAGATCTCAGTTGCCAAGATTGAGTTGTTACTACACAGTCTTAAAGAAACCATATCTCCACATGTATATTCCATGTGCTTGATGCTTCAAGAAACGTTTAAATCGCGGGGCACGTAATCACTGATGATTTGATCACCCACTAATTTTTTATTTTTCAGGTGTGAAAATTTTATAGGATGAGCCAGTCTACCCGCGTTCTTTTGTTTTTTTTCTGGGTGGTGGTGATTCCAATTGCTTCAATTCAGTACTATACAGATATACAAGGAGGTGGATAAACAAGAATGGCCAAGGATCGGTTTCTTGCGCAGGGCGTAACACACACAAAGCGGCAGCGCGGTGCGCATAGCCAAAAGGACCAGAGGAGCCAGAAGAACCAGAGAAGCCAGAAGAGCCGGATGCGGAGCCATGGGTCAGACGGTTCGGACTCGGACGGTGTAGGCGATATAAGCGACTTGGAGCACCAATACGAAGACGCCAGCGACGCCATGTCGTCCGCCGACGAGTTTCTCGAAACGCCGGCCGAGAAACGGCTGCGGCTGGCCAAAGACTATATCGGCCGTGTCCAAGCATCAACGCAAATGACCGGTGCAATTGACGCTGAGCAGATCGACCGTGATCTAATTGCCGAACGCTTGACACTTGACGCGAACGAACGGTCTGGCCGGTGGAGCCGACAAATCGCACGTAACTTTGCGTACACTATTGATGAGCCCCAAATCACCCGTGTTTTGCGGTTTGGACATGCGTTGCCGCCTACATGCGTGGCATTGACGCCGGATGCGCGCTTTGTGTACAGCGGCGGCAAAGACGGAGCGCTTGTAAAGTGGGACCGAGTGTCAGGGCAAAAGCTTCATGTGTTCCGTGGGTTGAAGAAGAAGCGGCCGGACCATAATGTAGGGCATTGCGATGAGATTTTGGCGGTGGCTGTGAGCAGCGACGGACGGTTTGTTGCTTCGGGGGGTCGGGACCGGCGCATACACGTGTGGTCGGTACCAGAGGACCGGCATTTGGGCGTGTTCCACCAGCATAAAGACGCGGTGACCGGGCTTGCGTTCCGCCGGAATACGAACCACTTGTACTCGTGCTCGCTGGACCGCATGGTCAAGCTGTGGAACATTGACGAGCTTGGATACATGGACACGTTGTTCGGGCATCAAGACGGTGCTGTTGCTATTGATGCGTTGCAACGTGAACAAGCGGTAACTGTCGGATGTCGCGATAAGACGGTGCGGCTGTGGAAAATTGCTGACGACGCTCAGCTTGTGTTCCGCGCCGGTGCAGCGACTGACCAGCACAGGATTACCAAAGCCCTGGGGTCTGCCCCTGAAATTCAATCCGAGCTTAACCCTCGTGTTGTGTCATCCCTGAATGACCACGAAACCACGCTACGCACGCTGGCGGGAGCTGATGCCGAGTTTAGCGAAGACTGTGTCGACTGCGTTACGATGATCGACGAAGAGACTTTTGTTTCGGGCGGTGACTCGGGCGCGCTGTGTTTGTGGAGCGTGCAGAAAAAGAAGCCTGTGTTCATTCATCACCTGTCTCACGGCATTGTATCTACGGGCTTGAACGACGCTCCGCCCCGTGCGTGCTGGATTTCAGCGGTTGCTGCTGTTCCATTTACCGATCTTTTCTTTTCGGCATCGTCCGACGGCTGTATTCGTATGTGGCAAATGCGCGCGGGCAAAACTCCGGGCTTTGATTTGGTCAACGTTATTGCAGTGAATGGGTTTGTTAATGCGTTGAGCGTTCGTGAGCTGGTTCCTGAAGACCCGATGTCGAATGTTCGGGATGTTGTGGTGGCGGCCGCGGTGGGACAAGAACCAAGGCTGGGCCGGTGGGAGAAAGTTAGTGCCCGCAATGTTGTCAAGGTGTTTACTTTGCGAGCGGTTTCGCCAACGGCTGGGCAATAATGCATTTGTTGCGTAATAGATGGTAAAAAATATATTGCTTTTTAAATATGGGGTGTGGGTTGCTTGTGAAACAGCCCCTTGTAATGGCTTGGTTACATCTAGTATAATGTTACTAGGCAAAGGTCTAAACACTTTCCATGCTGTTGCCTCTTTAAGCCTTACAACGACGACATTGCCTAATTAGCCAACTTAATACTAGCGTTTATTAGTTTTAAACCACTGCAGTAAAAAGTACTAATATTTGCGTGACAATAATGTGCATGCTGGCTAATATTGTTCCACGCCTGAGAATGAAGCAATATATTTAGCTTGGACGGCAATTATGACTTGGATACAAGTATACGCCACAAAATACGCATCTTTTGGGTTTCTTATGAACATTTATAGACATTGTAAATGTGTGAATAATGTAAAAATGTATTAGTTGGTTTGTTAGAAATTACTACAAGCTAGGTTTTGGTTTGGTTTTTATAGCTGGCTTTTTTACAACGCTGATAAATTGTCACGGCTATGAAAAATGTTTAAGCACACTTTCCAGTCTACTGACGTAATCTTTTGCACGTTCTGAATCCTTTTCAATAGCCGTTTAGTTTTCTGTTGAAAGAAAAACACCGTCACAAAAACAATAGCGGCTACCTGTCACGGCTCAGATTCAGGCAACTGCTCAAGCGGGCTATCAAGAGGAGACTTCAATATTTATTCAACGATTTCAGCTCTGAGGGCGGTCCCATCAGAGCTTAAATAGAAAACTAGAGCTATTGCAAACCATTACTTTGCAGACTGCAAATAATGGTCTATTTGGGGACCAGAAATGTCAATATAGTGTCAACAATGACATGAGAACTGGAATTGTATGTGTCAATGCCATAATGCCGACGACGTCACAATCCGGTTGTGACACTACCGGCATTGCTCCAAACATAACCTCCCCCAATTTTTAATGTATTCAGAGCCGAGGAACACAAAAGACAAATTATAAAGGTCAAACCCCAATTGCTCGGCAAGTGTGCAAGTCTCAACACTGCTAATGCCGAGCCAATAAAACCCCACCATCAACCATCAACTACCAACTATCAGCACAAGAGCAAGTCTTAACACTGCCAATGCCGAGCCAAAAGGTAAAAAAACATTATTTAGAAAATCTCAGCTGCTCGGCAAAAGTGCAAGTCTCGACATTGCCACTGCCGAGCCAATATAGAAAGACACTAGTAAACACCCCAATTTCTCGGCAAATGCGCAAGTCTCGACACTACCAATGTTGGGCCGAAAAGCTGCACTATAACAGCCATGTTCATTGATAACGGTCTCAAGTCGTCCGTTTCCGTCATTCGTCTTGCTGAATGCGCAGAATAAATTACAAAGCTCACATCTGATCGGTAAATGGCTTAAAATTTATAAGAGCAACCAACTCAGCCTTTAATCACATGTCTTGCTTAAAAAGCTATCTAGAGTTTCAAGGCGTGAAAAAGGTGTGCGTCCGTGCTTTACATTTATAAAGTGACATTTATTTATAGGCTGTAGTGCATACTTTATTTGTAAGTAATAAATCGTAAACAAATTATTTCAACTATAGACTGTAAAGATTAGCACACGTAACAAAAATTAATTCATAAAGTGCAGTATTGTAATAGCTTATTATTTTGTTGAGCTAACAACAACGCTGTAATAATGTGCAAGAATGTTTTGCATAAGCATCATCTGACATTGTGTTGCCGCATCTTTTGCATTCTACTACTTGTGGAGCATTTGCAGTGTCGTACATTGTATTTATCAAGCGGGATGTGTTTATATAATGTATAAAACAAGTGTAATAATAAAAAAGGAATCGGAGGTGGTGTGTGCGGTAGAGTGGTTGTGTAAAGCGTTGGAAATGGACATTTTTTCTTTCTTTCTTTTTATATTCAAACTTGAGAAGCAAATGGTGGTGAGCAAGACAATTTTGAACAACACACGTCAGCTAAAAAGGAATGCTTGGATAGCAATGAGAATGACTCTGCTCTGCTCTGCTCTTCGGCAATCATGGCATTTATTTTCCAGTCATCGGCATTAAACTTCCCATGCAAATGTCATTTATTAATTAAACTAGACTGCTGATGCCATGTTCGTAGGCAATGGGGTTTTCTTACTTTAGCTTTCGTAAGCTAATTTTCTCTCTATTAATGATTTGCATAGTGCATCTGACAGCAGATTATTAGCAATAAGCCAGAAGATTGTAGCTTAGCTGTAGGACAAGATAGATTGGTGTTTTTTTTATTCAAGTATGACACAGCAAAATTGCCAACTGTGCGATTGTTTATATTTGAGGAAGTAGCAACATGGCCTAGCTATGATTAGGCGGAAATATCAATACACATTGTCTGACTGTGCTATTCCGTATTGTACTATGTGTAAATTACTATTTAGTCTGAAAGATAAAAAGTAGCAATTGGAAAACATAAAAGGGAAAAGTAGGCTGCTAGCTTGCAATTTCTTCTTGACGCACACATAAATTACAAAGTTTTAATTTAAAGAATTTGATAGAGCCGACACGCTTTCTGCCTACATCGGAAAATGAGTTGCAATTACCACACTAGAAAGTGGAAAGGCGGACAGGGATGAAGATGTGTTTCAAATTCCCCCTTTGAGATGTGCATGAACACGGAGTTGACACGCTGTCAGAGTGCAGGATTGCGGATACGGCTTGTTGCAACAAGGGCCAGGATCAGCACACCATCTTTGAGATTCCGTATACAACTATTTAATAGAACCATGTAGGCGCCGTCCGTGGCTGATAGCTTGCTTTGAGTTTTCCTTTTACTTTTTGAGTTAAAGCGTATACGCGCTACATCTAATATATTTTTGTCGCGGCAAATAATAGCCAATACATAAGCCGCTGTTCTTTAATTTCAAGTGTATTTTCAGAGCCACACTCGGCATTGCTCGGTAGTCCCGAGCCTATCTTTCTTTTGCATAGATTACAAGACCCAACATTATACAGATGCGGCAGATATACAATGCACGTTCGGTCCTCGGTGGGAAATGGGAAGGGAGCGAGGGCAGACATTTGTGATGGCAGCCAGCAATGTCGCACGTGGCACTGCGGCGATAGTGTAGCTGTGCAATTGGGCACACATGCATTGTTATTTTTGTTGGCAGCTGGTATGGAGAAGGAAGGCACGTGCATTTCAGGAACCGGAGACAATGTTACAGAGGGGCTACTTTTGATGGATTTCGTCACCGAGCATGGGCTACATGAAACAGGGGGAAGACACATGGCAGTGTTTGGAAGCTGTTGGGCGTGGGGTATAATGCAGGCGTCCAGAGCTTGCTTATTCGACATTTTCTCTCCATTTAGCCGACATGCATGTGGTAGGATTCGCCGCCGTCACAGCGCAGCTGTCTGTGCAGAATAATCGACCAGTAAATTATTCGAGCGCCCCCTTGTTTGAAGTAAAGCCAGCGATTCGGGATTGGACAAAATGTGATCAATAGGGCAAAGTGAAGGAAGAGATGATCGTTTGAAATGTCAGGTTTAGTCAGCGCGCGAGGGGGCGCATCTAACGAGGAAACGAAATTTAAAGGGGAAACGCAATCTAAAGGGGAGAGACCAAACCACGTCTGATCTTGACGCGCAAGCGAGCGTCGAGTGCCAAGCTCGCTTCGGGCAGTTTTGTCCTGCTCTGCTCTTGTGCAGCGATCATTGTGTGCTCCCCGCATTTGGTGGCAGTTTGTGCCGAGCAGCTGCTTGAGAGCGTGACTGTCGAGATAGCATTCATCAACCTGGCTCTATATGTTCTGCATTTTACAGTGCCATTATCTGAGGGGGGCGTTGAATAAATGCCCTTTCCGGCTATATAAACCGCCAGAGTAGGCCAGGTCTGCTGCCGATTCCCTCGTCTGCTTTTCTCGACAAACATCTCGCGTTTGGTGTTACTCTGGTTTGATTTCTTATTGTCGCGGCATCATTTTAGTTTTCTACAAGATCGGTATCCGTAACTATACTTTCAGCTACTAGGAAACAGCATGGACAAGGAAAAACCTGGGCTGTCAGGAATTGACAATGTCCAGCGTACTATTGCGTTTAGCAACAGTAACACGAACCTACGCACTTTTCCCTCTCGCGACCCGCGCGTCGGTACAGCGCCTGCTGACAGCTTCAGTGCTGATCATGATAACAAGAACGCCGATGGCACCGCCAAGAACATTGACATTACCGAGCACTTGCTGTCGCTCGAGCAAGTGTGCACAAAGTACAGCGTTCAGGTCAACGCTGCTCGGCCGCAAGACTCGTTTGGGCTGGGCAATGCGCAGGCGGCAAAGCTGCTGGTCGAGAACGGTCCAAACACGCTGACGCCACCAAAGAGAAAGTCGGCGCTGCAAAAGTACATTATCTGCTTGACGTCGCTGTTCAACTTGATGCTTATCGCGTCGGGCATTCTGGTGTACATCGTGCTGGCCATCGATTACAAGGATAACAAGGCAAATGTAAGTGAATTTTTATGGCTGGAGACAATATGCCGGTGTATTTCCAACAAGGCAGCATGTGACAATTGCCAGAGAAATTGGCCGATGCAGCCAAGCACATACACATTAGATAGAAGCAGTGCCAGAATATTGCTAAAACATGTGCTATTTAGGTTTATATGGGAGCAATTCTGATTGGCGTGGCGTTCCTCAATGCGGTGATCGAGTGGTACCAGGAGCGCAAAAGTGAAAACACGCTAGCAGCGCTGCTGCAGATGATACCTCCCAAGACACACGTAATCCGCGAGCGCAAGCTCGAGTCTGTGCAGTCAGCCGATGTCGTGGTGGGCGACGTGCTGTTCCTGCGCATGGGCGACAAGGTACCAGCAGACTGCTACGTGTTTGCAGCGACAGACCTAAAGGTAGACAACTCGTCGCTGACGGGCGAGTCAGAGCCGCAAGAGCGTGAGCCAGGCAACACAATGCGTAATCCTTTTGAGGCTACTAACCTGGCGTTTAATGGCACATTGGCGGTCAGTGGCTCAGCATACGCAATTGTTGTGCGCACGGGCGATGGCACGGTGCTGGGGCAGATCGCCGGGCTGACGGCGGGCGAAGAGAAGGCCGAGAGTCCAATGAGCCATGAGATTGCAAGATTTGTGCGCATTATTGCCAGCGTAGCGCTGCTGACGGCGGTGGTGTTCTTTGCCACAGGCATGGGCCTGTATAACGACTTTGCGTTCTCTATCAACTTTGCCATCGGCACATTTGTAGCGTTTGTGCCCGAAGGCTTGCCGGCAACAGTGACAATGCTGCTGACAATCGCGGCCAAGCGCATGGCGGCAGAGAATGTGCTGGTCAAAGATCTGCAGGGCGTTGAAACTCTGGGCGCAATTACATGTCTGGCTACGGACAAGACTGGCACGCTGACGCGCAACCAGATGATGGTGACCAACTTGTGGACCAATGGCACAATGTACGCGGCCACACGCGCACACAACGACATAGGCGAGTCAATCAGCAGCGGCAATATAACAGGCGTGCGCGAGATTCTGCTGACATCGACGCTGTGTTGCAGCGTAAAGTTCGACCGCTCAGATGTGCCAATCGACAAGCGGCAGCTGCTGGGCGATGCGACCGAGTCGGGGCTTGTGCGGTTCGCGTTCTCGCGGCTCACTGGCGACTTTGACGAGGTGCAGGCACAGCACACGAAGGTGTTTGAGATCCCATTCAACTCGGCCAACAAGTGGATGTTGTCGGTGCACAAGCTGACACACGACAATGGGCCTCTGACACTAATGATGAAGGGCGCGCCTGAGCGTGTGCTGCGTCTGTGCTCAACAATTTTGTACCAGGACCGCATTATCCCGCTTACAGATGCGCACCGGGCCGAGTACGAGGAGATGTACCAGTACATGGCATCGCAAGGTCACCGCGTGCTGGCGTTTGCGCAACTGCAGCTGGACGGCAGCGCGTACCCTGAGGACTTTACGTTTGACAAGAAGCGCGCAAACTACCCAGAAACGGGATACACATTTGTCGGGCTGGCGTCGCTAGAGGACCCACCCAAACACGGTGTGCGTGAGGCAATTGGGCGTTGCCGCAGCGCAGGCATTCAGGTGATAATGGTTACAGGCGACCATCCACTGACTGCTGAGGCGATTGGACGCAAAATCAACCTGATGGTCGGCGAAACCCGCGACGGCGTGGCGGTGCGTACAGGACAAAACGTGAATGATATTGGCGAGGACGAGTACGACGCAGTGGTGATCCACGGCGAGAGCATTGCAGATATGAGCGACGCAGACTGGGATCTGGTGTTCCGCAAGCCCGAAGTAATTTTTGCGCGGACATCGCCCAAAAACAAGCTGGAGATTGTGACGCGTGCGCAGGCTCTGGGCCATATCTGCGGCGTGACAGGCGACGGTGTCAACGACTCACCGGCGCTGAAGAAGGCAGATCTGGGCATTGCGATGAATGAGTCGGGGTCTGACGTGTCAAAGGAGGCGGCGTCGATGATTCTGCTGGACGACAACTTTGCGACAATTGTCAAGGGCATTGAGGAAGGGCGCTTAATCTTTGCCAACCTCAAAAAGTCAATTCGTTACACCGTTACACACTCTATTCCTGAAGTTATCCCGCAGATCATGTATATCATCGTGCCACTGCCGCCGATGATCACCTCGATCATGATCCTGGTAATCGATCTGGGCTTTGAGGTCCTTGCAGCGCTAACGTACGCGTGGGAGCCTCCAGAGTCGAGCAACGGGCTGATGAAGCTGCCGCCGCGTAAGCCGGTGACTATGCGCTCGATCGCCATGCTGCGCGCACGTGCTCTGCGCCATCCACCGCCGCCCATTGATCCGCACACTGGCCAGCCAATCAAAACCAGCCGTATATCACGGGCAATTGCTGCTGTGAAGGCGCCATTTACGCGCGTCTGGTGGCAGGATCGACTTGAGCGGCCAGAGGGCGAGATTTTGGTGGATGGCGAGCTATTGAGCTGGTCCTATCTTGAAGCCGGTGTGCTTTCGACTATATCACTGATTGTAGTGTTCTTTGTAGTGCTGAACCACCACGGCATCTCGCCGCGGCAGGCGCGGCTGATGGCCAAAGACACCAGTCAGAACTACTTTAACAAGGACTCGCCCGACTACACGTACAACGGCCGCATCTTCACCGGCGACCAGCAGTTCTACGCGCTGAACGAGGCGCGCACAGGCATCATGTTCTCAATTTACATTATGCAGGTGTTCAATCTGTTTATCTGCAAGGCGCGGTTCCGGCTGCCGTTTGGAAAGTTCATGTTCCGCAACGTGCGCACGTTCTACGGGTTTGGCGCGGGGCTGGTGCTGCTGCTGATTGTCACGTACATTCCGCCGCTGAACACGGTGTTCAACAGCAGCTACAAGTCGATTCCGCTGTACTGGCTGATCGCAGTTGGCTTTGGGTGTCTGCTGCTGGCGTATGCGACAGGGCGCATGCTGGTGCTGCGCAAGAGCAAGCCGATCCAGTGGAACCAGACGATTGACGGGCTCCACATGCACCCGACGATCTGGAGCATGCGGCAGCGCACCAAGTCAATCGACGTTGTGGTGTAGCCCCTAATTTATCTTTTATATATTCAGTTAATTGCTATATCTTCGCGAACGACAGGAGAGACTGCATAGAGACCACGGACCGAGTTCATGCACATGACAGGCCAGCGATTATGCACGGCCAGCTTGAACTGATCCACAGAGATCGGAGCTTCCTTGATCTGACCTGTGTCGAGCAAGTGCTGGCGCATAGTGCCGGGCAAAAGACCAGCACTTACAGGCGGAGTGAACAGCGCCATCTGCCCAGTCAGCGTGTCGGGCATCGACACAGCAACATTGGCAATATTGCCCTCGGTGATCATTCCTTGCTCGTTGTACAGCAGCACCTGCGTGCCCTGCGCATAGTGTTCGGGAATACGGAGCACGGCATCTGTATATACAAGTCGGTGTGTGGTCTTGCACCGTACAAACACCGAGTCGGTACGAGTTGGCTGGCAGTCCAGCACCAAAATGGGGTCGTTTGAAGCCGGCGGTTCTGGCGTGACTTGTACAGACAACTGGCCGGTATGACTCAGTAGCATACGCACGCGGTACGTGTGATGCGAATCGCAATGATCGATCTGGGCGGCGATAATATCGCGCACGTGGTCAGACTCTACGTCAGCGCAGCTGAAGCACGGCACGGTGTAGAGCTCGGACAGTTGTCGCGCCGACTCGCGCATACGCATTATGTGCTGGTCGAGCAGAAACACGCCCTTATCGGGCGTATACACAGTCGTTTCTAAAATACTAAACGAAAGATCTGGCAGCATCTCGCTACAATAGAAAAATTAAAAAGACGCAAAGAAGCACAAGAGGATTCGCGTTCTCGCACCACTGCTTTGGTGATCAAATATCAAATCCGCATTCACTCGCATTTTTTTCATGGCGCGTTTTCATTTCTGCAATAATTTCTTTCTCTTCAACTTTTATTTTTCCTCCTTTTTCTTTTTTTTTTGGGTGAAAAGGAACTGTGCGGGTACAGACTTGGATTATTCTTTGACTGTATGGTGTTGTGAGCGGGTGTAAAGACGGGTGGTAAACGAGCCGCAGTTTCAGTACTTTCCCGTTCTTTGAGCCAGCCGGCATAGCAAGTAAACGCTCTCTATAGTTTATTAGCGTGCACTTTTACTATTGTAAGTAGTCTGTACTACTGTTTTTTCGGGCGAGCGGAAGAACGCGGGCAGGTTCTTGGCGTCAGGTGGTACTTGAGCATTACATGTGAAGCCAATAATCTATTTATTCCCAGGCGCCTGGGAGCTGGCCTTTTTCTCTTTTGTCTGACACTCGCATTAATTCCTTTGTTTTCTATACTGTAGGCATTCTTTCACCTCTAGCACCAATTCATTGAGGATGGCAGGAGTGGATACCACCGTGTCGCAGGGCGTGGGCGATGCGACGGCAAACACAGCGGAGCTGACAAAGATGATCCGCACGGTCGGCGAGGCACTCGACCAAGCACTCCACACACCAAATGTGGACTATTTCGGAACACATTTGGAGGGCCTGCGCAACGACATTTTGGAACTGTTCCGGCGCCTTCTTGTGCGCAACCCGTTTTCGTCGCACCGCAAAGACGCAGTGAGCAAAATGTGGTTCCGGGCGATATATCCGACAATTGAACAGTACCGCGCAAAGATTCGGCAGGTTGAGATTGCCGGGCAGGCTGGCCGCAGCACAGACAATGCAAAGTCAAGTGATGTAATCGCTGTTGAAGCGCGCAAGCAGATTTCGCAGTGGCGGGCGCGGCTCCACACTTTTTTGCACGCATCTACGGGCACGTTGCTGCGATTGGTTGCTGAGCTGGCCGAAGCACATGCACTCATGCCGTCCACTGCACCCGGTGTGCTGGACCGACAGACCCTGGACACCCATGCATATGGGCTGGAGCTTGTAGACAGTCTAAAGAGCGAACTGCATGTGGGCCTGACACCGGTGCAGCGCGCCACGCTGGCGATTGTGTCGAAGCTGCTGACGCATCTGGGCGATTTGGCGCGGTACCGCACCTTGTACGCCAAAAAGCCAAACGATATGGATGCTAGTCACGTGTGGCAACTGGCCAAGGGCTTTTACCGCAACGCCATTCGTGTGGCGCCGCACCGTGGCCAAGCCCATAATCAGCTGGCGGTGATCTTTGGCTACGAGCGCAACAGCCTGGAGGGCGTGTTTGCATACTATCGCGCGCTGACATCTCAGTATAGGTTTATTCCGGCGGAGGCCAATTTGCGCACAATCTTGGATAACGCACTTCGGGCTGTCGATAAGCCCGGAGCACGCTCGGTTGATGCTACGAGCGGGTATGTGTATTGTGAGCAACGTATGTACGACAAATTTACGATGCTGCGCTATTTGTTTGCATATCATCAGCCACAAGCCAAAGAGACGGTTAAACAGTTGGCGCCGCTGCTGCCCGAAGCCGAGACTGCGTTGGTTGCAGAAATCCGCAGAGCATCTACAGCGTTTGTGCGAGGTGTTACTTCAGGAGCGATTGAAGAACGCCAGACGGTTATGGCGCATGCGATCCAGTTGTTTGAGCTGCAACAACTGGCGTGCTTTAATCCCGGCGACAAAGAGACGCGCATGCACGATACGGCCATTGCGCGAGTGTCAGCAATGTCGGTGGCACTGACGGCTCATCTTATGTGCCAAAGTGTGCAATCCTCGGTAACCGAGTCAATGCGTCGTGCTCGAGAGCTGAAAAGCGAAGCCGATTTGTTGTCGCGCTCGAGCCGTCGCGTAGTAGCACCTTTGATCACTACGTTGCTGTGGATTGTAAGCGCGTGTGTGCGTGTGGAGCGAGACTCGGACAGCCTTGAGCACAGTGTGACGCAGCTGAAGTCGCAAATAATGTGTGCTGTTCGTGATCATGGGCTGCAATCAAGCATTGCGCAGTTGAAGAAATGTATGGAAGACGCGCATGGCCGCGTCAATAGGCGCACGCCGTTGGTGCAGGCGATCACTTGGGATCAAGCACGAGCGTCGATGCCACTTTTGGCGGCGCGGTTATGGGGCGCACACCGCGTGCAGCGAACGGAGGATGAGTTACTGGCGGGGTGGCAGCTTCCTGATGGCACTGTGTGGGGCCGTGTTGAGCCTTCAGTTCCGAGGAGTGCGGCGCCCGGAGGGAACGACGTGCACCGTGTGCGGTGGTGGCAGCTGCATTGCTTGTTGTCGTTGGCGCATGAGGCTCTTCCGCAGATGATGGATCTTGTGGAAAAGTGCGTTGTGCAAGCGGTGGCGAGTGATGAGGAGACTGATGTGGAGAACGGTGTGGAGACTATTTGTTTCCAGGGAAGGCCGGGGGTTTTGGTGCCTGAGCAGAGTGTGGCGGTGCCTGAACGGAGTGCGGTAGTTCCTGAGCAGGTCGTAGCAGTGCCTGAGAGCCCGCCGCCAAAGCAGAATGCAGAAATGTCGGAGACCCAGCGGCCGGAACAGGCTACGCCGTTGGTGGATACGGAGCGCGACGAGGTTGTGAGCCCGGCCATGCGTGCCCACCAGATGTTGAATATGCAGCAATCGCGCCAGGCCATTGGTGCGCAACGAGTGGCTGGCAACCAGCAGGCTGCTCCAGGGCCGTTGTACTCAATGCAGGCTACGTCTGGACCGTTATACTCAATCCAGCCTGTGACTTCGGGACCACTTTACGCTATGCCGTCTGCGTCTGGACCACTCTACTCGGTGCAAACCACGCTGGCACAGTCCCCGCCCAGCGAGCAGCTCGAGCCGCCAGCAATGCACGTGTGGCAGCAGTACCAGATGGAGCACCAGCGCAAAGTGGCATTGCAGCAGCAGCTGGAAGAGCAGCACCGAATCCAGCAGATGCTACACTACCAGCTGCTCGCACAACAGCAGCAGCAGCAGCAGCAACACGCGTTACGCAATCCGCCCATGCGCGAAGCTCGGTCGTTCGACTTGGATGCAACCACAGCATCCGTAGTCAGCATGGCACTGTCGGTGCCACAAGACAAGCTGAGCATCTACCAGCAATACAGCGCGATGAACATCGCCACCCCTACGATGACGGCGCAAACATCTTTGGTACCGTCGTTGCATCCATCATTGTCGTTGTCGTCGGTGGCCAGCTCAGCGTATCCGTGGACCTCGCCCATGCTGATGCCAACCACACGCAACATTGTGTCGCGGGACTTGGATTTCGGACTGCAGCCGATGCCAGCCCCATATACCCGCATGCAGAATGTGTATGGAGCGAATCCGATGTACTATAGTGAAGGTGTCCCACTAAACGAACGGCCTTGATTTTTCTAGCTTTAAAAGCCATAACAGAGCATGAGTTTTGGTAAACATTTAAGCTTTATTTTTTATGGAATTATATTTATTAAAGTAATCAAAATGACGGTTATTGTATTGCGCAGCGCACCAGACACAACGGGAATTAGGTTCAGCCTTGACGCACGAGTGGTGTGTGTGCCAGACAGCTCGTACGCAAACATCACTGGAACGTTGTATGTGGGAGAGCAACGTGTATCGTTTTACTCTTTGCACAAAAAATTTGGGTTTTCGTTGAATTACCAAAACATAGTCATACACGCGGTGGTACGTAGCAGCACAGACGATGAGCCGCATTTGTATTGCCAGCTGGACGGGCCGTTTCCAGGATGCCAGAGCTCTGTAAATGGGGCCAACGAGTCTGATAACGAGGATTCTGAGGATGAGGAGTTTGCCGAGCTAAAGTTTTATCCCAGCGGCACTAGTCAGCGTAAGTACAATGTTTAAAGCAAAATGCTGTTGTGTATTTAACTAAAGTGATACAGTGTAGTGGATGCGTTGTTTCAGGCGATGAGCGACTGCGCGGCAATGAACCCCGACACAGACACAGACACAGACGAAGACGATGAGGAGTCGGATGTGCAGGCGATAGACGAGTTTGATCCAGCGTCGTTTATTACAAGCGAGGATCAGTTGGACCAGTTGACGCCCCAAGGCAGAGTAAGTACATGATTTATAACTAGCGTATGGTACGTATTAGTTTGCTAAGCTTTATGTTGATTTGTGTAGCAGGTGCTAGAGCATTTAGAGTCGGTTATCGTTACGGCAGACACCAGCCATGATCGGTTTGCCGACGCCGAAGACGCTGAACAAGAGTAAAATCACGTGGGTTGATTATTTAGCAATATTAATCCAGTAATCCCTGCTAGTGATTCACTGTTTTTTCAGCTTCTGGTATGTTTTTTCTTTGGTAACAATTCACTTTAGCTTTTTGTTTAATTGAACTTGTTTTTGCTCTAGAACCGAATCCTTATTGATACCCGAAAATGACGAGCAACGCAAAGCCAGTTGCTATTGACTTGGCGGCCGAAGAGTCGAGAAAGGTAAGCACCTAGACTTTTAGCAACCAGCCGTACACTATTCTAAAGACCATATGTGTAGACGGCCAAGCGTGATGCGCTAATGGCGATTGAGAAGCAATGGCAGGGCGACTGGGAGCACCGCGGCGTGTTTGAAGTGGACATGCCCTCTGACGACAGCGTGGCCCCCGAAGACCTGCACGACAAGCATCCAAAGTGGATGGGCACTTTTCCGTTTCCCTACATGAACGGCGTGCTCCATTTGGGACATGCATTCTCAGTGTCCAAAATTGAATTCGCGGCTGGGTGGGAGCGCCTGCAAGGAAAGCGTGCGCTGTTTCCATTTGGGTTCCACGTCACTGGAATGCCGATCAAGGCGGCGGCGGACAAGATTGCGCGAGAGTTGGAGATGTTTGGCCCCGAGTTTGCCGTGCCTGAAGAGCTGGAGACTCAGCTGAGCGAGCTGTCGGTGGATGCGCCCAAGGCAGGAGGCACGTTCCGCGGCAAGAAGACTAAAGTGGCGGCGAAAACGGGGAACAAAAAGTACCAGTTCCAGATCATGCAGGATCAGGGCATGTCGAACGCCGAAATAGCAAAGTTTGCTCATGCCGAGCACTGGCTCGAGCACTATCCGCCGATCGCCATCAGTGACTTGAAAGCTATGGGATGTAAGATCGACTGGCGTCGGGCGTTCCTGACCACCGATCATAACCCGTACTACGACTCGTTTGCGCAGTGGCAGTTTAACCGGCTGCGCGAGATGGACAAGATCAAGTTTGGCAAGCGGTACACCATTTGGAGCGCCAAGGACGGACAGCCGTGCATGGACCATGACCGGCAGTCGGGCGAGGGCGTGGGCGCGCAGGAGTACACGTGCATCAAAATGCAGGTGCTCAATTGGAGTGAGGCAGCTCAGGCTGTTGCTGAAGCCATTCCGGAGCTAAAGGGAAAGAAGGTGTTTATGGTGGCAGCGACGCTGAGACCCGAAACTATGTACGGCCAGACCAACTGCTTTGTCGGCACCAAGCTAACATATGGCTTTTTCCAGTCATCGACGAGTGACGAGGTGTATGTGATTACCGAGCGTGCAGCACGCAACATGGCGTTCCAGGGACTGTCACCAGCCGACGGACAAGTGGTCCAGTTGGGAACCATTAGCGGCCAGGATATTGTTGGCACCAAAGTCAATGCCCCGCTCAGCCATTACACCGATGGCGTGTTTATGCTGCCCATGGACAACGTGCTGGCGACCAAGGGTACTGGCGTGGTTACGTCCGTTCCATCCGACTCGCCGGACGATTTTGCTACGTTGCGCGACCTGAAAAAGAAGGCGGACTATTACGGAATCCAGCCCGAGTGGGTCAGCGGATTTGAGCCAGTCCCTGTGATCTCGACCCCTGCGTACGGAGAAATGACAGCACCCGCACTGTGCGAGGAGCTAAAGATCAACTCGCAAAAGGACCGCGACCAGCTGGCAGCAGCCAAGGATATTGCGTACAAAGAGGGATTCTATAACGGCGTTATGACGGTGGGTGAGTTCCAGGGCCAGACGGTGCAAGAGGCCAAGCCCCGGGTGCGTGAGCTATTGCTGGCCAATGGCAACGGCTTTGCGTATGCTGAGCCTGAGGGCCTGGTTATGTCGCGTTCAGGCGATGAGTGTGTGGTGGCTCTGTGCGACCAGTGGTACTTTGACTACGGAGAGGCGTCGTGGAAGGCACTAGCTGAAGAGTGTCTTGCTGCAATGGACACATATAGCGAAGATACACGTCATCAGTTTGAGCTCAGCCTTGATCGGTTGCACCAGTGGGCGTGTGTGCGCACGTATGGGCTTGGATCCAAGGTGCCGTGGGACTCGAACTACCTGATCGAATCACTATCGGACTCGACTATTTACATGTCGTATTACACGGTTGCGCATCTGTTGCATCGGTCACTGGATGGCAGCACGTTGGGTCCGCTGGGGATTACGCCCGCAGATATGGACGATGCGGCGTGGGACTATGTGCTCCTGGGCAAGGAACTGCCATCGGGCCACGCGAAGGCTGAGGAGCTGGTGGTGTTGCGTCGGTCGTATTTGTACTGGTATCCGGTGGATATCCGCAGCTCGGGCCGTGATCTGATCCAGAACCACTTGACGTTCTTTATCTATATCCATACGGCGATGTTCCCCAAGAGCGAGTGGCCTCGCAGTGTGCGTGCCAACGGGCATCTTATGCTGAACGGCGAGAAAATGTCTAAATCCACCGGAAATACGCTTAGCCTGCGTGAGTCGTGCGACCGGTATGGTGCCGATGCTACGCGTTTGACACTTGCTGACTCGGGAGATAGCATTGAGGACGCTAACTTTGAGGAAAGCACGGCTAATGCGGCGATTCTGCACCTGTACACGCTTATGGAGTGGATCACGGAGGCGCAAAAGGCATTGCAGCAGCTGGATGTATCGCCAGACCAGGCGGTTAAAGTGGGCGACATTGCGCTGCGTCCTGCGTCGTCGCCACTAACGACGGTGGACAAGATCTTCAACGCCGAGATGGACGCCCTGACACTGGCGTCTGGCGCAGACTATAACAAGACCATGTACCGCGATGCACTGAAGAGCGGGTTCTACGAGTTTATCAAGAGCCGTGAATGGTACGTCAACGTCACTGCTGACACGGGCATGCACCCTCAGCTGTTGCGCAAGTACATTACGCGCCAGGTCATTCAGCTGTGTCCGATCACTCCTCACTGGGCTGAGCATATCTGGAAGACAGTTGTGGGCAACACCAGCTCGATTATGGATGCTCGCTGGCCCACTGACCTTCCCTCGGAGCAGGACCATTCGCTGCTGGCTGTCGGTGAGTATATCCGAAAGACTGTGCGGTCTGCACGTGACGCGGAGATCTCGCTGCAAAAGCGCAGCAAGAAGGGCGGCAAGTCTGTGTCGGCTGGCGTGGATCTGACGAAGCCCAAGGCGCTGGACATGTATGTGGCGCACGAGTTCCCTGCGTGGCAGGAAGACGTCATTGGCGCGCTCCGGGCCAATTTTGATGCTGCTACGGGCAAGTTTGACGACAAGCAGGTTCTGGCTGCGTTGGGAGCCAAGGGCATGTTGAAGAACAAAAAAGTGATGCCGTTTGCGCAGGAGATCAAAAAGCGTGTGGCGCTTACGAGCGCCAAGGCGTTTGACCGGGCGGTGGACTTTAATGAGCCGGAGCTGCTAAATGAGTTGCTGGAGTATTTGAAGCGCACGTTGGAGCTTAGCGCGGTTAATGTTATTGATCTGGCCAGCCAGGGCGAGCTGGGTGAGGCGCAACTGAAGGCTGCCGAGTCTGCGGTTCCAGGAGAGCCGAGTTTCCTCATTTACAACACTGAATAAGCCTTTAGTGCGTTTTTTAGACTAGTCTGGTATAAATTGAATTAGCTGCTTGTTTTATGAGTAAACTCTAGTTATAACGAGTAGCGGTGATCAGGCCGATTATCGCACAACTCGTCAACCTGTTCGGGCGTCAACGTCATGGCATCAAAATCCTCGTCGCGCATATCCCTCCGCTTATTCTCGTACCGGAAATACAAATGAAGCGCCAGTGCTACAACAAATATTACAGCATTACATATACACACAAATATGTGGCCGAACCGAAACACCGGCGCGTCTTTATCCCGATAGATATGCGATCCAATTAGCCCGGCGATTCCGCCTAACATGACTGTGCATGCCGTTGCCACGCCTTTTTTTGTAGCTCCCAAAACGTTGTGTGACATCCATACCGACACGAGGGGCATGTTTGGAGACAGGGCAAAGTTTGACAAGCACAGAAACGCAAACCTCACATGCACGCTGTTTGTGGTGGCGATTATGGCGTAGAATGCGCATGCGCACGAGCTGAACAGCATGATCCAGATGCTGAAATGGGAATAGAGGCGGGGCAGGAGCATGGATAGGAGCTGGGCAAGGAAGCCGCAGGCGCTGGGCACGGCGGAGAGCACTTGGGCGCGGGTGGATGTGTAGCCCATAGCTTTAATGAGCGTCGGCCCAAATATTGCTTGTGTGGCCCCTCCCGTAGCTGCTGCCCAGAATATAATAGCATATGCCCAGACGGTCCAGTCGCCCAGCGCCTTTATGACCTGCCGTGTGCTGTACTGTGCGTGCGGCAAGAGTGCGCGATCTGCCTCGAGCATGCGTTGTGCGGCTGCGCGTTCTGCGGGACTCAAAAAGCGGGCGGTGGACGGATAGTCTTGCAGCACGAGCAGCATGAGCAATGCGACGAGTACTGTCATGCTTGCTTCGATTATAAATATGTACTGGTATCCCAAAAGTGCGCCGTTGATAGATTGCAGCCGGGCGGCGAGGGGACCGGCCCAGATGCCGGCAAACACACCGGCAGAGAAAAACAGTGCGATGCGAGGACCCTGTTGCCGGCGTGTGTACCAAAACGACGTCATGTAGATGAACCCTGGCACATATCCAGCCTCAAACACGCCCATCAGCACCCTTACTACTACCAATGTTTCATACGACTTTGCGGCTGCCATGCATGCTACAAGAACGGACCAACATACTGCCAACAGCGGCAACCATACGCGTGCACCGAATTTTTTGAGAAGTATGTTGGAGGGCACTTCGCAGAAGATGTATGTGAAGAAGAATGCGGAGATTATCCAGTTGAACTGCTGGCCATGAAGACCTAAATGGATGTCCATGCCAGCGGCTTTGGCGTTGCCAATGTTGTTGCGGTCGATTACGGCGAGAAAGTACATGACAAACGTCAGCGGCAAAAGGTGGAGATCGGTTTTGCGCAAGTATGACTTTATGAGCTCGGCGTCGGTCTTGCCAGGTTCGTTCATCCCGTGCTCGCCGCTGCTCTTTTCGGACATTGCCACGCTGTGCTTGTCCGTATCACCCTCGGCCATTGTTCTTGGAACTCTAAACGATCACGTTCTCTTTCGATAACTAGCAATTAAATAACGAGATGATAAAATGGAAGAAAGTGCTGGCTATTGGACACAATTCTTCACGTCCTATTAAATACTCCGAAAACAGAGCGATTTTCAACAAGCACCCAATAAAACGAAAATGCAAGAGCACGTCTGACGCATTTGTGCCTGCGCTGTAGAAACGCTTAATCTCTGATTTCCGTGAGTTTAATTGCCACGATGTCGGTATCCACCTAATAACTAAAATAACAGACCCCAATATTCACCACCTTATCTTGCAGACGCCAGGTGGCAGATTTCTCTTGGCGTCCGTCGGATCAGATACGTTTGTAGATTGCCTGGCTCGGAGCTGCTACGTGGAAGATTACGCTGTCTGGCTGCTATCCTTGTTTAATTACGATCAGTTGCTTTTCTAATCAGTCCCTGGTGGCGGCACAGTGCATTGGTGGCGGGGTGGCTTGATTGCTTGCTTCCCAGGACAGACCATAGTCCGCAACAGGGATGACTCCCTAATGGTTTCGTTTTCTGAGAACAATGCCTGCTCTTGAGCACAAAAAACAATACGTTCCCCCGTTTCCATATAAAATGTTTTCAGTCTTCTATCGTCACGCTTAAAACGGAATGCCACTATTTGCGTTACTTTGCCGTAGAGCATCCCGCAACAGTTTTTTGTTTCTCATATTCTTCACGTCTCTTTTTTATTATATTCGCACCTTTGCTGGTCATTTCTTTTATCCTGCTTACCAAATAACCCCCAATCTTTGCATTACGCCTTCCACTATATTCTAACGTAACTAAAGACAATTATAACGGTTATGAAGTTTGTATCGTTTGTTTCGTTTGTTTCGCTGCTCTTGCTGGCGATTTTCTCGGTTGCCGTGTTTGCTGCGCCTGTTCCATCGGCTTCTCGTCGTGATGACTGTGGCGGGTCGTGTGTGGATCATGTGCAGGCTGCGTCTATTGATCAAAACAATGTTGTTCATGCTGTTAATCGCCATGGCAAGATTGGGCGAGTGTTCAAGCGTCAAGATGGGCCTGTGCTGCCACTTCCGGCGGCCGGCGAGACACTTTTTTCGTATCTCGACCGGCTCTTGTCCCAACTCCCACTTTTGGGCAGGCTTCTCGAGGGTCTTGGCTACGTGCGTCCCAAGCAACAAGGGAAATAACTGTTTTCCCTAAACTGGCAAGACTTGTTCCCTACCCCTTCTTTGAGTTACCTTGAATGACTGCGCTGCGCGTACTGCTTGTCATACTTAACGGAGATGCTGCGCAAATGGGTTTGGGGAAGGGTGTTTCATGTGATGCCATTATGTTTTTTAAATTTACAAAGTACATCGTGTCGAATAAATGTCTTCGATTGTCTCTATAGTAATTAAAAAAAACCAGTGTATTGTTGGCGGAATGTAAAAGGTAAATTACAATAATCCCCGTAATTCAACATATTATTGTATATATGGTGAGTTGGGGATGTGCTACTGTAGTCTATAGTAAATCGCATTGTTGTTTCTGGAATGGATACATGTCGGTAATTTCAGCCTGTTAAGACTAGGATATGCGCAGTAATAACATCTGTATTTACATTTACTCAGGGAAACTAGAACCATTTGGACCAGACAAAACTGTATATAAATTGCTAGCTAAACGACGCACAAAAGGCAAGTTGAAACCCTACCAGTCACATTCAGACCTTTTGCAAAACCTACCACACACCGCTTACCCTTCTTTACCCGTTTTAACGACTATCATTATCACCAAAATGCGCTTCTTTACCACAGTTGCTCTGACTATTTCGGCGGTTGTTGCCCAGGAAATCGGCGTTTCAAGCGGCGACAGAGTCTCGGCCGGCGCCAGCGCCATCGACCACCCGAACGTCAACAACGGCATGCAATCGGATGGATCTTTGTTTGTCTCCGGCACTGCCGGGCAGGGTGGGTTGTTTAACAACGTGGTTGGCAGCCATTTCGTCAACGCCAACTTGAACACGGCGTTTGAGGACAACTTGGTCAACAACCCGGGCTTTACGTCAATTACTGGCAACAGCGGATGGGTTGCTAATGGTGACCGCAACGCGTTGGGCTCAGTTCAGAACGTGCTTGCGCGTCGTGGCGAGTACCATGCGGCTGCACCGGCATATAGTGCGCCTGTTGCGTATCATCCGGCGGTGCCAGCGTACAGCGCGCCTGTTGTGTACCATCCGGTTGGACCGATTGTGGTGCCTGCTCCAGTGCACTACTATGCGCCTGTTTTCCACGCCTACCCAGCACCGCCCACATACAAGGCTCCTGTTGCTGAGAAGCCTGCTCACTACGCTGCCCCCGAGTACCACGCACCTATTGCCGCTCCCGAGTACCATGCTCCCGTAGCCGCTCCTGCTTATCACAACGCTGCGGCGGCTCCTATTGCTGTCCCAGTCGAGATCAAGAAGTCGGCCCAAACCGCTACCATCATCCAGAACCAGGCGTAAGCCTTATTCTGATTATGTGTGCTGACGTCAAATATTTTCTTTTTCTTACTCGTGTAGCCCTCTATCCGTGATGTGAGGCTCAATATATCAACCATTTCTTCAATCGTATTGCTCTACAACAATAGCAACCATAGGCATTTTTGGCAAGACTAATTGTTATATTTTGCTCCCAGCATTTATTGCCCGTTTCGGAGGTTTTGTTTTCTTGCATCGATTATATGGAGACCAACGCCACCAGCTACATTTTGTTTGCCAAACTAAACTGTATTTTGCTTGTTTTGGACCTGCATTGTTTTTATAGTCGCCGGAAATTATTCAACTGAATATTCTGACGCCACTATTTGGTTTCATTTCTTGCAGCTAGAAACTGAGACTCTGAGCTCAAATATCGTTTCCTATAAAGCAGACAAAATGCAGGATCCAATAATGCAAGTTTTCTTCAAGCACCAACGTCAACCAGCTCTTTATCTCTCGCAAACTCGTTACTACTACACTACATCTTAAAATGCGTCTTTCTATTGTCCTTGCTCAGGTTCTCGCCGCAACTGCCATGGCTCTCCCAGCCTCCCTTAAGCGGGATGCTCAGGATATCGAGGCCGAGGTCGGCGACTCTGTCTCTGGCGGTCCGGCAGCAATCAGCAACCCTAACGTCAACAACGGTAGCCAAGTTGACTCCTCGCTAGTTACCACTGGCGGTTCCGACGCGGGCGACTTTATCAACAATGCGTTTGGCAACACGATTACGCACATCAACTCCAACTCGGCCAACAAGGACAACATTGTGATCAATCCGACTACTGTGACCTCTAACGGCAACGGTGGGCCAACTGCTAACGGCGACGCCAACAACTTGGGCGACACGCAGAACGTGTTCCCAGGCTTCCGCAAGCGTGAGACATGGGTGACTGGCGGCGAATTTGAGTCGCACTGGCAGGGCGCTGTGCCTGCGTACCCGGGCATGGCTCCGTACTACCCTGTCCCCTACCCATACCCTCAGGCTGTCTACGTTCCATTTGAGCAGGTGAACGTTAACCACCAGAACGCTGCTATTGTTCAGAACCAGGCCTAGATTTTATATTGCTTTGTTTGAATTAATAAGTTACAGTTTATTTGCTCAAACTAATTATCTTGTTATTTACTGGAAAGCAACGCCGACTAAAGTCCGCTCTTGATTTTTTTAATTGTGGTTCAAGCTTACATTGTACATACATTATAGCAAGTATTCCTTGGTAGTAAACAATGTGCGGAATCATTTCGGCAATTGTGGTCTCTTATGTTTGCCAAACTTTTGCCTTACCTTTTATAATAGCCGCAGCGCATTTCACCCCTGATTATTAATACAAACGTTTCATATTGCAATAAAATAGTAGTTTAGCGCTAGTGTAAGTTTGAGATTTTAGCATACCTACCCTACTCCAGCACTATTCTAGCATGCGGCCGGTATTTGTCAGAAACTTCAAGCAGGCCAGCTATTATCTTGGCGCAATTATAAAAAGACATGCGCCTGGCTCTCTGGTTTAAAACTTTCATTACACTACTCAATCATTTCACTTAAACAGCATACTTTCTACTCAATATTCTGCAATGTCTCATTTTCCAACCGTTGAGATTGGCGTCCCAGGCAACAAGGTCCGTGTACCACGTATTGGTCTTGGCACCATGGGCTTGTCTATGGCGTATAACAAACCTGACGACAAACAGTCACTTGATGTTCTCAAGCACGCCATCGACATTGGCTGTACTTTTTGGGACTCTGCAGACATCTATGGCCGAGGTCATAACGAGGAGCTACTCGCACGCGTGCTAAAGGACCACCGCAAGGACATATTCTTGTGCACCAAGTTTGGTTTTACTTTCCAATTGTATGAACCTGGAACTCAGGGTACTTTTGGTACGGGTAACATTGGTATTAACGGATCTCCTGACTATGTTCGTAAAGCTGCTGAGGCCAGTCTGGCGCGTCTGGGAACTGACTACATTGACTTGTACTACCAGCACCGCATGGATCCATCAGTGCCAATTGAAGATACTGTAAACGTGTTGGCCGAGTTAGTCAAAGAAGGCAAGGTGCGTTACATTGGTCTATCCGAGTGCACACCCGAAGATATCCGCCGCGCACACAAGGTCCATCCAATCTCGGCCGTCCAGGTAGAGTACAGCCCATGGTCTGCGCACATTGAGACCAATGGCGTTCTTGACACATGCCGCGAGCTTGGAATTACTGTGGTTGCCTACTCACCGCTTGGTCGTGGATTTATGACCGGCCAAATTCGCAGCATTGACGACCTAGACAAGGATGACTGGCGCCGTACTAATCCGCGCTTCAAAGCCGAACATTTTGAAAACAATCTCAAGCTAGTTGATGCGTTTTCTGAAATGGCCAAGAAGCATAGATGCACTTCAGCTCAGCTTGCGCTAGCGTGGCTGATTGTTCAAGAGCCAAACATGGTTCTCCTTCCTGGAACCAAGAAGATCAAATACCTTGATGAAAACTTTGGTGCTAGCAAAGTTAAACTAAGCAATGAGGATATCAAGAAGCTGCGTACGCTGGTGGACGGCGCAAACATCATGGGTGAACGTTATTAGCCATTTAATTGTTCTATTCAAAACAAATTACTTTACCATGCAGACAGTGTTTTTGTAGTGTTTTTTCTGTCTTTATATTTTTCAACATTCCAATTATTCAATAATAAATGTTACTCAAAGCGCCAAGCTCAACAGATAGTAACAAAGTGTTAATTTCTTGTATTTCTCGAAGCGCCTAAATATGACATCCGCTTGCATAGTCAAAAATGGTTGTACATACTGGGACACATCTAGCATATACATACTTGGAGTTAATAAAATAGATTTTAAAGCAGC
>JANBQW010000016.1:0-46858 GCA_027577515.1 Coemansia sp. RSA 678
GGTACTTGGCAGTGTTAAAGATGTTGCACCGTCTGTAGCTGTCAACCATGTGGTTGCGCCGCCTGCAATACATGCTGAAGGCGCTCAGCATGTGGGTGTGGCTAGCCCGCCGCATTTTGTGGGCCCTGTGTCCCATGCGCTGCTTCCTGATGTGCCTAGCCCAACATCCAATCGCGCTATCAACACGCATCCGCTTGTAAGTCAGGAGGAGGACGCAGTCACAATCACTCAGGTATTGATGAGCACGCTACATGTGGCACCTCACCAAGCAACCATACTTCCAACCACTCCAACTTCTGTTTCGTCGCCAGAATCCAAAGCACTACCGCCATTAACATATTCTATGCAAATCGGAGGCAACCTGACATCAGGCGGCCCAATCGGTGTCGATATCGAGTTCACAGAGCCCTTGCGCATGTACTGGCGCGACACAGAAGTTGGTTCAATAGACAAGCCCAACGGAATTCATGTGCCAGGCCGCGGCAATACGCCGTGGTCGTGGCCGGCATTTGATGTGACAGTTTCGCAGGCGCCTGTAATTAGCGGAAGCAAGAAGCTTGAGAACACGCGAGCGCTAACACACGGACCGTTTGACTCTTCAGAGTTTGATTCTGAGCAAGAGGTGGACCATGAGATTGCGCAGCGCCGGGTGATGGGCGGCACGCCGATGCTGGGCCGAGCGGCTGCCGAGGACACGGACGTGCAGGGCAACTTGGCCGACTGGTTTGCTGCCATCCAGTCTCACCGTTCGTTTACCATGCAGTGGAGGTCGCGCGTTCGAGTGTCGGCCATGGGCTTGCACTCTAATAACGTCAAGTTTGAAAAGACCGTCCGCATAACTTGTGGCAACAATAACGACTGCGTGATCAGTCAATAACGTGTCCAAATCTGATCAAAACTATATTTTCTTTTTAGCGATTATTTTTCTTTCTCTGTCTATTTTTCCTCTTACACTATATTACACAATGCCCAAAGTACAAAACACACAAAGCACACGGGAGCGTGGTGCGGGTCGGCCATTTAAGAGCGGATCGAATGCGTCCCCGGAACTTCCAACCAGCCTTACCGCGTGCAAGAAGCAAGTTCGCAATGTTACACGGCTGCTTACCCGCCAAACGCTCAATTCGGCCACGCGCACAGACCTCGAACGGCGACTCAAAGCACTCACTATTCTGCAGTCTCAAATGAGCAGCGCGCAAACGGACAAAACCAACGCGTCCCGGTACCACAGCATCAAATTCTTTGAGCGCAAAAAGGTCATTCGCAAGCTGACCCAGCTCGAAAAAAAGATTGAAAAAGATGGGAAAGATGGTTTGGAGGATGAGCTGACCGAGCTGCTTGTTAGCTTAAACTACACGACGTATTATCCGGACGAGTACAAGTACATATCGCTGTTCCCGGCTGATCCGACAAAGACCACGAGCGAGACAAAGGAACGCCAGGCGTTTATCCAGAAGATAATTGCCCGTGCCATGGAGAACGGCAAATTGCCGCGGGACCCTCGGGAGGTTAATGCCGAGGATCGCAAGGCTATTCGCAAGGGAAACAAGCTGCTTTTGCGCAGTGTATCGCAGGCGCACGGCAAGGCTAGCACGGATCAGTCGGGATCAGAGTCGGGTGACAGCGCAGCAGAGGGTGACGACGCAGACGAGTTCTTTGAGTAAAGCGGTCTCATTTAAAAATTTAAATACATGGAAAATATACTGAAACGATTAATGTTTGCGCTGTCTACATCTGGCTATACATGCGATTGGCATCTTCGTTTGTGCCGACAGTCGGATGCCGCCGCACCATATCGTGATAGGCACGTAGGGTAGCTGATGTATGGGCCTGTGGTGCACTTGCCTGCCTTGCCAATTCGAATTTTGGCGGCGTATAAGTCAAATCAAGCACACTGCCCAGCGACATAGTGTCCGTATGCATCGACTCTGTAACTTTCGGCTTGCCAGCTGCTCCATTCTTGGTCACCAGAGTGCTGAAATCGTTGGGCAGCAAGCTTGTAGACCGCGATGATCTGAAACCGTACGACTCATCATCGCTGGATACGCTTGCAATTGGTTGCGAGCTCTGAATGCGGGCAAGCACAGTCTTGCGCACTTCTCTGACGACCTTGATAAACGCCGGGTCAGTAACAAATACCAAAAAGTTTGCAATAGCTATGGCTGGCATTGAAAACCAGGCCAGACTGACCATGTGGACCCAGCCCATCGTGTCTTCTTTCTTGGTCATTGTCAGCGGATACTGCAGTCCATAGAACGCGGCGTTGATTATCCACCACGCGATCGGTGCAAGCGGGTACAACGCAATTCGAATAACTGCACTGTTGAACCGCCGCATCACAAGCAAATTGTTCTTTAATTCCTTGCGCGTCTTTTGCGAGCGCAGCCCAATTTGCTCGTCATCCACGCCAATGCTTATGTGAGGCTTCTCGTCGTCGCTTTGTGTGTACTGGCTAGTGGACTCGTACATTATTTCGCGCAGCGTCTGGTTAACCTTTTGTTGCTCGGAGAGCAGCATAAAAATAACCCGCATGGATGTCACAATGTTGAACGACAGCGCAATCAATGGCAGGAGTAGCTGCACAAAAACGACGTAGAGGATGAATCCAGGTGTTCCAGGCTCGATAGGCTCAAACGCTGAGCAATACCCACGGGTGGCAGCCCAGATAATAGGCGGTGCCCAGTGCAGGAGCGAGACAATCAGCGGAACAATAAAGTACAGGTACTCGACGTAGCTCGGCAGGTACTTGCGACGGCTGCGCAAAAGAGTCATATGCAGGTTGACTGCTATTGATGAGGCGGTATATACGCTGGCGTAGCCAAAGAACATGCTGAAAAAACTTCTGGCCCGGCACTTTGCTGAGGGACCCTGGCTTATTGACGTTGCCTGGAGCATACACACAATAAAGTCGTAAATACTGATGGCAAAGATTAACCGCAACGAGATGCGGTTTACTAGTGCTGGTCGCCATATACCAACTCCAATTAAAAACAGCACCATGATGCCGCACAGCACGCTACCGATGCTGTAAGCAAGATAGAACTGCCATTCTCGAGAGTTGACAATTTCCATCGCTTGCTGAATTATCACACTCGGGTCCTCTGGACCAGCGGCAGCGCCAGCTTTGAAAATAAATGCACTTAATGAAGACATGCGCAGTCGTAAATATAAATTGGTTAACGTTAGAACAGAAGTATAATAATTAGTAGGTTTTACAATTGTCAGTGTCGTGCAAGTGACACGACGCCGCACGCAAGTAATTATATATTGACCAGCGCTATTTTACCCAACAATAAAACAGTGTCAATGTAGAATTATGCAATAGCAATTGACTACATTCGAAATGCACGCCAGTTAGCAACCTATTGTTCGAGTCAATGGTACAGGCCTTAAATATACACCCTATAATTGCTTGATCTGCACACTATAAATAAGGGACGGGTTTTACTTTCAAAATAATCCGGTTCGTATTGTAATCTCAGTTCAACTTGCATCGACTCGCCAATTTTACAATAGAATATTTATTGTTTCAATAATATATCGGTATTTTGATTATGTATCAGCGATCCAGGGATTGTTGATGGCAGCTGCATAAAAAATTGATTTACACAGCGCAAGGTGTCATCGGTATGTGCGTAATTACATTTAATCGGTAATCATGCTTATCATGTATTATGCTATCTCTGTGCATACAAAAGTAAGCCACGGGTGGTCATCATCACACATCACGCTTCCATTTGCTTATTTTATGGTGCCGCGCTTATTGTAAGGCAACCCACGTAAGCATTTTATAATAGTCCGCATGGGTACAGATGCAAAGAGAGCAGAATAATGCAAACACCTGGTTGCTCCCGTGGCAACGGACCTTGTCATTCAGCTGATGTTATCTTGTAAACACAAACAACACCGCAAGGTGGATGACGAACAGTGTCACCGGCTCTGCAACACCTGCACTCTCTTTTGGCATCTGTGCTCTGAAATTTAAAAAGTGTGATTTTGCTTGTCACCTGTGTTGCAAGAAACAAAACTTGAATTACGTTCCTATTATTTCCGAACCATCTGCCAGGTTTGCCGTTTAGAATATTATTTCAATTTTCTGGCACCTCTTGGATTATGAATAAAGAAATCCGAATTCTCATGTGTTCTATCAAAAACAACATGTGACGTTTGAGCACGGATAAAGACATGCGCTTTCTTTTGTGATCTGTGCAACTGAATGGAAAAGTGCATGTTGCATTTCTTGTGTGGAATGCAGTGGAAAGGCGCCAAAGGAAAAGAGCTGCATTTATTGTTCTCGCTTGCGCATGTGCCCCCTCATTTGTCACACATTGGGGTAATCACATCGACGTTTGCTCTTGTGGCTATTCAATGATGTGGCTTCGTCTTCTCAGGTTGAAGCGATGTAGATCGCCTTTTATTTTGTGAAAAGCAAATGACTAGCAATTGAAAGATCTGCATATTTGGAGTTTGGCTGCGCCATGTGTTCACTTTTTGTTTTATACGATTTATTGAGTATACACAAAAAAGAATGCAACAATGATATTGCAATGCAAAACATGAACTAATTATACAACAAATACAACTGAAAAAAGCACCGCCGAGTTTACGCGGATTATGTACCAAGACAATGGGAATGCCGAGACAGGCAGGAGACCCTAGCTCTCCTCTCTTGCAGTCACCTGCGGATTATTTTATGGCAGGGGAGAATCGTCCTTGTCCTGTGAAAAAGTCAACACGATTATTCCCAATTGTCCGCACTTGCGACTATTTTTATGCCGAGAGTTTAACGAATGAGCATGTCCTGCACACGCACGGTGGAAAGAAAAAGAAGGAAAATGTGGAAGCCATACACGCATACCGCAAAAGAAATAAAGAGTATGAGCAGTGTTGCACCATCTAGTGCTGTGAAAAAGATGTGTGAATTTGCCCAATATGTTTTGGTGTTAGGATTCTGGAGACGACGAGTCGTCTTTTTGAGACGAAGAATAGGATCGGTACAGAATGGCCGGAATGTATTTAGGCCGCGAAGGCCGTTCCTTCCGCAGTTCGTTGATGTGGTGGTCGGGGTCAAATGTTATATGGTCATAATACGCGTCCCAGCTTTCCATATCGCAATCGCAGACACTGCACGTTGGCTCGACCTCAAAGCACAATGGAGCGGTAAACAAATTCACCCAGTTTTTCTGCGAGCATGGGCGTTTCATAGTATGGTAGTTTGCGCGTCGGTCTAATATTATGTTCATTGCTGGTCGTGATGATGTATAGTACATAAAGTAATGTACAAGAGCGGTTACCCGGAAGAAAAGGGGAAGGGCGACAAGAAGAAAAAGAAGCAGGGGCAGAAGGGACATACTTTGAAATTAGCGCTGGGCGGCGGAAGTTTATATACGTTTTCTTGGCTCTAGGGCAAAAATATTGCATCAAAATCCACACGAAAAAATGGCAGAAGCTAGGGCAAGATTTTCCCGTTGACTGGGCGGGCAATCAGCGGAGCAGCGAAGGAGAGAAGGGGTGGGCACAAAAGGGTAAAGTCGGGATACATCTTACCAACCCCCTTTTCTTCCTTTGCAGCCTTTACGTGGGCAGTCAGAGAAGGGAGCGGCCAGACCCTGAACAAGCACTCTTGATAGTCACAAGACAGGTCACACCTGTGCTTCCGCCTTTTTCCCAGGTTGGGAAGAAACCAGACAAGTCACACCATCCATTCTGTGCGCTTCCGCCTCTGCCAGCTTAGACAATGCAGAATGGCTGTTGTTCAATGTTCGCCTACATTTTTCTACAGCATGATAGGCGGATGAGGTCCGAATATCGACCGAAAGAAAGCTTTCGCTGCTGGATTTCTTTTGAAAAGCAGTCGCGGTCGGTGACTTGGTCTTTGCACACACCATCTAGCGCTCCTACCAGTCAACAGCTTCCCGAGTTTGTCCACCGTGTCAATTATCAGCAGATAAGCGGTGTGAACATTGCAAACTGTTATCTCCGTTTTTCTGTTGACTGTGCACAGCATCATTGAAACACAAATCCCCGCCTTTACATTGATGTTTTCATTCTTCTAATTTATGCAGTGTCGGTTCATCTACATTAATCTCGCGCATCGGAGACATGCTATCCTTGGCACGTAGCAACAAAAATATTAGGCAAATGCGCCTGGATCCGATAATCTCGGCCTAAACCTGATATACTGCAACATGGAATGCGCGTACCCGAGCAGGTACAACAAAAACAGCAGCTGACAAATCTCTACGCGCTATCTACCCATCGGCCAAAATGCAGAGTGAAATAAAACATTCTTTTCTTCATCCAGTAAAAATGTGCAATGCAGCTTACGCTGTGCATGTACATTTGCGAGCATGGATGGTTGCACATTGGCAATCCATTGTTTGTTTTTCCACTGCTTGCAATTTGTTGAATATGAATATATCCGCGTATCATGTCAAAACATAGTTGTACTTGAATCCATGTACTCCAATACTCTGTGCGCATTGACACGTCTTTGCTTGTGTTCCCGAGCAATCCATTGTTTTGAAAAACAAAGGGATTGCTCGGGCTATATGCCACGCGTCATGTAGCTAATTGCAGGTTGGGGTGATATTTGATGAAGAAATTTCATTTGTCATTTGCTGCTTGCTTGCCGAGAAAATAGACAGGTGGGAAGGCCTGAGCGTCATATCTACGAAACGATGCCTACATTTTTCACAGCACAGGATGCAACTGTCGAAATTTTGTAGATACGCGCATTATTTAACAATGCCAAACAGGTGCTCTGTGCATTCCACAGCACTATAGCCATTTATTGCCTATATAGATAAAACCAGTCAGCAAATAGAATCATTGTTGTGTAGCTACATGTCATTATTTCTTCACCTGTTTCAATATACCTGTGACGGCTTATTTCTTGCAAGATAGAGCACCAGGTCACAAATCAGCTGAATTTCATTATCCCTTACATTGCAAATCCACAGAAATTGTGTACCTGTATTTTAATGTTTTGAAATATTTGCGTGCACGCCATCTGCGCACAACGCCATTCGCTATACACGCGAAAAATATACATGCATAAATTGCACTATGCGCCAATCTACCATTATTTGTGCCATATCTCTTTTTTGGAGAAATAATCATATGGTAGCTGTAGAACGTGCTTGTATAGCCGGTTGAAAAGTGAAAAAAGCAGAATGCCACAATAGCGAGGTTTGGAAGTACGGATAAGGATAATCGTGAATTGATTACCCAGAATTAGATATAGAACGAATGTATTAGATTGTTAGTCGGACTTTTGCCGCTTGCGCTGACAGGCTTGCTCGCTGGAAACAGGTGTGCTAGAGACTGTCGTGCTTGAAACCGAGGCACTGGATTGTGCTGCCTTTTCTGCATCGAGCAGGGCTGTGAGTTTTGTGTTGAGCTGCGACTGCATATCTTCCAGCGCACCAACAAGGTGTGTCATGCCTCCGCCGGCTGCTGGACACTCAATGGTAAAAGCGTCGGTATTTCCCGTGCTGTCCTGATACTCTGCCTTTATTGCCGCCATACCGAGAACACGCTCCTAAATCAAACAAATATATCACTAAAGGTAATTAACGGCCAAATGAACCAAAACAATTTCTAAATTTTAACTACTACCAAATAAAGTATGGGGAACAAAACCTGTGATTTTCAAATTTTTTATGTTTCGCGTTTTCAAACGCGTCTTTTCGTTACTTGCGTTGTTAACTGACCAAAAGTATACGCTTCTCTCCACATTCTTTCAATATTTTGCATTATGCAATACCAATATGTGGTGTCCGCACACAAAGCTAGCTCGGTGCTAGCAAGCGTTAGCGGGGCATTCACTTTGCCAGAAGCGACGGATTTGGTGCTCGCCAAAAACAACCGAATTGAAGTGCACACTCTTACAGCAGCTACCGGGCAGCTGCGGCAGGTGGGTAGCTGGGCGCTAAATGGCAAAATTAGCACTCTGCATTTCTTCCATCCGTCTGATCGGCTTACGGGGTGCATTCTGGTAACGTCGGAAAAGTTCCAGTTTGCCGTGCTGTCGTGGGACGCGGCCGAGCAGCGAGTTGTTACCGAAAGCACCGGCGAGTTTACCGAGATTACGGGCCGGCCGACCACTGAGGCCAAAATTGTAGCAGTCGATCCGCTGAACCGGGTCATTGCAGTGTATGCGTACCAGGGAATCGTGCATTTGCTGCCAATGGACAGCACAGAGGACCCAGAATCGGCGTGGCGGAAGCTCTTGCGACTAAGGGGCCGTAAGCGCCTAGGTAGCCACCAGCAGTCGCAGGGCAGTTTGAGTATTGGCAGTCTGGCTACGAGCAACGCTGACACTGAAAAGTGGCCGTATTTGGTGCGCGCTCCGATGGCTGACGGCCTCATGGTCCCTAGTTATCTACAGACAGCAGTGTCAAACAGCCATGGCAGAGACAAGGGCAAAGAAGTGGCACACGCAGAGCGCAGCAGCAACATTTATCCAATTATGGCGCGGTACATCCACGAGCTAAAAGTTGTGGATATTCAGTTTCTGCACGGTGAAGCTGACGAGCTGCCGGCGTTTGCAGTGCTGTACGAGGACGCCAATATGCAGCGGCAGGTTCATGTGTACCGACTGGGTGATAGCCAGGGCGAGCTGCAGCCCATCTCAGAGTGGACTAGTCTGTCGCTGGAGGCATCCGCAGCCAAACTGATTGCGCTGCCTGGCGGCAACGTGCTAGTGGCAGGTGACGAGTCGCTGAGCGTGATTGGTCCTGATCGGCAACCGCTTGGCATGTCAAAGCGCGCATCCGCCGTGACGGCGTGGACATGGATAGACACGGACTCATACCAACGCGTGCTGCTGGCCGACGAGGAGGGCGAGCTGTCACTGGTAGTATTACAGTATACCGATTCAAAGGGCCAGCAGCAAGTGCAGGACCTGTTTGTCGAGCGCCTGGGCAACATAGCTGTGGCATCCAGCCTTACGTATCTAGACGCCGGCTGCGTGTATGTGGGCTCACATTGTGGCGACCAGATGCTTGTGCGTCTGCACACGCAGCCGTTGCCACGCTCTGCCTTGGAGGGAGCAAACCAGCGTGCACTGCACATGTGGGACGAAACCGCTGAATCGGCTAAAATATTAGCATTTCCACTCGGTGATGCTGACAAAGTTGAGAGCCAGACACAGCCAAACACGTTTGTCGAGACGCTAGAGCTACACGAGAACTTGGCACCACTGGTTGATATGTGCGTGGTTGGGATTGGCGAGAACAACAACCGCACTGCTGACACGATGACCACTGAGTCGGAGACGCATGAGGAAAGCGGGTCTGCTTCGGGTGGCGTGGAAGACTGCAGATCGGCGGGCACTCAGCCGGGCGGAAACTACGGCAGCGTGGTGTCTTGCTCGGGCATGCACAATATGCCAGGGCTTCGGGTCGTGCGTAACGGCATTGGGATAGAACAACTGTTTAGCGTAGACATCTCAGGCTTGCTGGGGCTGTGGTCACTGACCGTTGCCCAGTCTGCGTCGTGCGATAGCCCGGCTATGGATATTGATACAGATGATGCACGGCTGGTTTTGCTGGTGTTGAGCCTAGTTGATCGTACATTGTTGCTGGGCTGGCGCGAACCCAGTGGCGAACAAGTGGACGTTGCTGAAGTTGCGCTGTCTGGATGGCGACTCGGCGAGCCGACACTGGCGGCGGGGCTAGCAAGCGACAGGCGGCACGTGGTACAGGCAACGTCGAGTGCCATTGTGCTTATCGATTCGGTCGGGTGGACAGTGCAGGCCGAGTGGGTGCCTGGTGAGATTGGCTTGAGTGCAATCAGCGCAGTATCAGTCTCTGGCGATCAGGTGGCTGCAGCTATCGATGGGCGCACTGTCGTGTATCTGGAAGTGCGCCAAGGTGCATTGGTGTGCGTGGGACGCCGCCAATTGGACAATGTTGTGTCGTGTATCGATGTGCACTCGTGGCATGGCGTGGCAGGCCCAGCAACTCACGTTGCAGTTGGGATGTGGTCTGTCAATGACGTGTGCGTGCTGGCGCTGCCGGATCTTGTCACAGCTGCACCTGCGCTGTCGCTGCGCATGCCACAGGGACTGGCACTGTCTGCCTCTGCTATTGGCCTGGCCAGCACTGGCCAAGACAGCCTGCCGCGGTCGGTGCTGATGTGCACATTGGGCAACACGCCATATTTGTTGGCTGGCCTGGGCGATGGTCGGCTGCATCAGTTTGCACTATCCGTAGATGCTGACGGCGTAAGTGTGCGCGAGCACAAGTCCATTGCGCTGGGGTCTGGACCGCTGGGCCTGACACCGTTTGTCAATCATGGCTCGCTCAATGTGTTTGCGTCCAGCGACCACTCTGCAGTGTTGTTTGCCGACAAGCACCAGACTGCTCACAGTGACGCACGTATTTCAGGCAGCAGCAGCTCACGCATAAGCAAGCTCATGTATGCGAATGTTGATGTTCTGGGAATTAAGCGCATGGCGCCTATAGACTCGTTGGGGCTGCCAATGTCTATGTGTCTGGCCGTGGGCAGCCAGATGTGGATTGGCCTGGCAGATCCGGTTCAGCGCCTGCACATTCGCAGCTTTGCGCTGCCCCGCTGGGCAACTCCACATCGCATTGCACACAGCTCCACTCAAGGCGTCTATGCTGTGGCTACTATTCATTCGCTGGATATGGGCGGCTCGCTGACATCAACTGCCCGAGATTCAGCGGTCTGGGAGCGGTTCGCATTGATTGAGAGAAACGAACAACATCAAGCCATATCGTCCAAACCATTTTATAGTATGCTTGCTGCAACTCCTCCGGCTGAAGTCGGTCGGCTCACTATTATGGACAGTCAGGGCATGGATGTGCTAGCCAGTGCGCTGCTGCTTACATATGAGATGCCGGAGAGTCTGTGTGCGGCATCGCTAAAGTGTTTGCAGCGCCCTGTACCTAATGCTGATGCAACCGCCGAAGCACAGGAAGCACCTGCCTCTCTTGCCAACAGCAGCCATAGCGGCAATTTGGGTGAAAGTGACAGCATGGTCCAGATGCTCAGCGGCGTATTTGTGCTGGGGACGTCGATTGTGCCTCCTGGTGAAGACGATGCCCGTTCGGGTCGGATAATTATATGTGCGTGGGATGCAACTCAGCGGCATATGCGCATTATGTGCACCTTTGGGGTTGTGGGCGCTGTGTATGCACTGGTGCCATTCCGCGGTATGCTGCTAGCAGCAGCAAATGGGCAGCTTATGTTGCTTGGATGGCAGCGCCGTGCGGTGGGCGCCAAAGCTAACTGCACTACAAAGGTCAGTGACAGCGTCATGTTTATGGAAGACCCAGATTATGAACTGGTACTATTGTGTTCACAGCAGACACAGATTACTGCGCTGAGCATATCGGTTAGCGGCGACTATATTATTGTTGGTGACATTATGTCGTCGGCATCGCTGTACCGGTATGAGGAGTATGTGACACCAGCATCCAGCGGCAACCGGGGGAATGTGCAGCAGTCGGGCAGCGAGACAGCATTTGCTGGGCAGATTCGGCATCGCCTAGTTCCAGTAGCTCGGGACTACAGCGGAGTATGGACCACTGCAGTTGCCTCAGTACCGTCGCCGCTTGCGCAGAACACGGCGCGACTGTACCCCAACGTCATTGACGCCGAGACTGGATTTTTGGCCCGGCAGAATGCAACCAGCTACGAGCGCGCCTTCCGAGGTGTGTCGCAGGAGCGGTTTGTTGTTGCAGATGCGTACAATAACATTATTCGGATGGCGCGCGCTGAGGACAGGGCGGCGGGTGATGGCTCGGGTGTGGACAGCGAGCGACTGTATGTGGAGGGGCGGTGGCATTTGGGCGACATGGTCAATGTGGTGCGGCAAGGCTCGCTGGTCATGGACATTCCTGACCCAGAGTTCCCGGGCTTTGTCCGTCCAGTCCTTGTTTATGGCACGCTTCATGGTGCAATTGGCGTGATAGCTTCTGTGGAGGATGGTCGGCTGGGACGGGTGCTTGATCGGCTGCAAATCAACATGGCACATCTGATACCGACGCCTGGGCTGTGGGACTATGGCCAATGGCGTGGGTACAGCAGCGACCAGCGTACATCGCAGGCGTTTGGATTCCTCGATGGCGATTTGATTGAGCAGTTCTTGGACTTGTCACCAGAGACACAGCAGCTGGTGTTTTCGGGCGGCAGCATATTGGTGCCTAGCGAAGCGGTTGCCGAGGCAGAGCACCAAATGAAGAGCGAGTTCTGGGCCAGCTTCTCGCGTGTCGAAGCAGAAGGCGACGTGGCAGTTTTCTCTCAAATGGCCGTGTCAGACATTGGCCAGCGTGAGGATGTGTCGCTGGACTATGTCGTGAGACTTGTTGAAAGCCTGACGCGCCTGCACTAGTTTTGATTATTTTTAGGTAGCAAAAGTCTGGGGCGTTTTATGAGAGTGGCATGTAGTTTATTTATAAATGTCGGCCAGAAAGGGCTGCGCATTGACTCAATGCCAAGCGCGAGGCAAAGCTGCTGGGCCATAGTGTAAAGCGCATTTAGCCATTCTTTTTTCTTCAAAGACTGTACGCGTGTTGCGATCTTAAGAGTTGAGAGCGGAAAATCCGCATGCACACATTGCGTTGTCTGCAGGATGAGGAAATCGCTGGGAAAAGTGTGCTTTTGAATGCCGCTTGCAGCCTTGGCCTTGGCTGGCCAAAAGAGAGTAATTTTACCAGCTCACCAAAGGTTTTTCTCTCTTTTACATTTTCTTTGAACTTTAATATTTTACAAACCACCTTTCTAGCAAACGACTACGGGTAAGTAACGGGCATTTTGCTATGTCTGTTTTGCACAGCCAGAAGGCAGCATACAGCCCTTTCTCTTTTCTTTACTGCGTTTTTAAACCTATTTATTTTCCACCTAAATTTATACTACGTCAGAGTCGTAGTTTTGAATTCACACACACCATATAGCCTCTTGAGAGGAACAAAATAGTGATTATATGGATCCGACAGGGCATCAGCCATCAAGAGAAGGAAGTTTCTCGCCGACAAACCCGTTTCGAGAGATGAGCGGCGGTCAGCCAGCGGCGAGCGCAAGTGGGTATCCGCCAGGGTCCGGCGTATATGCGCCGCAGGCAGTGGGCGCACCGGCAATGGGCGCACCGGCAAGTCCTCAAGCAGGACCGTCCCAGGACGACATGACTCATGCGGCAGCACGGCTGGCAAACCTCCAGCTGAGTGCAGGCGCAGGCGCAGGCAGCAGCCAGACGCTGGGGTCGCCACTACACCAGCAGCAGTATAGGCCGGGGTACGGAAACGCAGCTCCGGCGGCAGTTGGGGGCATGACAAGCAGCCACCTGACTGGCGCGCCTGTTGCTGCAGCTGCATCAATGTCGCAGGCGCAAGTCACGTCACAAGCTGCGCCAATGGCGTCCCCGGCGAACCGTGCATACGCGCAGCCAGGCACGTCGTTTGCGCCGGGCTACGGCCCGCCCAATCCGAACATGTACGTCCAGCCGCAGTCGGGGCGTGTGTCCATGGACTCCAACCAGCCTCGGAATGGCCAACAGTTCCAACATCAACAGCAGCCGCAGCAGCTGCAGCCGCAGCGACTGTCGCTTCCGCCAATGGTGGGCCCGCTGCTGCAGTTTGTCAACGTCGAGCTGGAGCGCGCGCAATGGCACGGCTCAGTTCTGCTGCTGACAAACGAGTCGCTGCTGCAGCATGGCGTGCGGCCGCCTCCGGTGCAGAACATGGTGCACAATGGACCAGGCAGCACAAGCAGCGCGTACTCTGCGGGTACGCCAGGACAGAGCGGGACGCCGTCCAACCTGCACGTGCCGGTGGTCGAGGTATGGGACAACGGCGTGCACGGGCCAGGCACCGGCAAGCCAAAGACGTTCCAGGCCAGGGCGCTGTACACAGAGCCAACATACAAGTACACGTTCTGGCGTGCAGACATTACGCTGCCGCTGCCGCAGGAGAACGAGGTTGACGTGGCATACCAGATCTACTGGGGCGCCGACGAGCATGCCGTGCAGTCGCATTCAGCTCGAGCAACGTACTCGTTCCGGATGCCCGCACAGGCGTCGCAGTGGCGCATGTGCGTGACGAGCAACAACCACTTTTCGCGGCGAGTGCCCGAGGCGGCGCGAGTGTCGCTGCGTGGATCTGGCCCGGTGTTCCGCGACCTGCTGGCCAAGCACAAGACAAATCCATTCCATGTGTGGATTGGCACCGGCGGGCAGTTCAACGGCGAGGGCGTGTGGGACGACTGTGAGCACGTTCTGCGGCCGTTCCTGCTTCCAGGACTGGACAATCTGCGGCGCTCGCACGTCGTGTGGACGGGCGATATGGCGGCGGCAGTCGAGCGCTGGTATTTGCTCGAGTACCTGCGCCAGTGGTTTGGCGTGGGCAGCAGCACTGCGCTTGAGCTGGAGGGCCAGTCGTGCTTCCGCCAGGCAGTCGAGACAATCCCATACTCGTTTACGCCCGATAGCGAAATCTTCCCGGGCTTTGGATCGTACATTCCGATGCTGCAGAGCTCGCCGGTGTTCTCGGGCATCCGCAGCATCGGCGCCAAGTACTACGGGCTGTTCCAGGCGCACACGGTGGCAGGCCTGGCACAGAGCGAACATGGGTTTATAGGCGAGGGCTTCCACTCGATCAAGCGACTGGGACCGTACACGTCGATTTTGACGCTGGACACTCGTACCGAGCGGCAGCTGGCGGGCATTGTGGACCGGCGCACATACGACCTGGTGTTTGGCGAGCTCGAGGCGCGTGTACCACCTACCACGACTAATCTGATTGTAGTAACATCTAATCCAGTGGTGTTTCCGCGCACAAAGAACTTTGAGACGCTGCTTCGTGGGGCTAGCAACTCCGGCATAACGTCAATTATTTCGTATGCGGTCAACGGCCGCCAGACACGTAACGACTGGATCTCCAAAGACCGGTTCGGCGAGTCGATGGCGGCGACGAAGCTCAACGACTTTTGGACATCCGGCGCGCACAAGTCTGAGCGCGCATTCGTGGTGCACGCCCTACAAGACTTTGCGCGGCGGCGGTCGTGCCGAGTGACGTTTGCGTCGGGGCATGTCAACTGTATTTCGGCGGGCCATTTCCGCTCGTATACGGACAGCAAGCTTGATCCGCGTCAGCACCCGGAGCAGCGTGGATTTGTGTCGGATTACCGGTCGATGATTCAGCTGACGGTCTCGGGCCTGGTGCAGGAGCCAGCCGATGGGCTGACGCTGCGTGCGTACCACTTTGCTGGAAAGTCTGCGCCGTTCGATATGCACACGGAGGAGAAGCTGTACCATACATTCAACGTGGATGTGAATCATTTGGCGCCGCCCTACGGCAACCAGAAGCTTCTGGCGCGGCGGTCGTATGGTATCCTTATTGAGCACGACTTTGACAACGACCGGCAGCGGCCCGGGCTTCTCTCGTTCTTCTACGTGGAGAACGAGACGTGTACGGGAACTGCAACACCGTATATAATCAACATTCCGGCGTTGAGCTTTCCGCACTTGCCGACGCCCAACGACGCGCGGCCGCCGATGCAAAAGTCGATGACGTACCGCGGGTACACGGGAGCTGCAGCGCCAGCGGTGGAGAGTGCAAAGGAGCAGGACCCGTATGGGTATGATGTTCCAGGGTTTGAGCAGGGTCCGTTTAACGACTCGCCGCCGGTGGGGTCGCAGCCGCCGCCGCCGTATTCGCCAGTGCCAGGTCAACATCAGCAGCAGCAGCAGGATGCAAAGGGCAGTTTGCCGGCGCGGACGGATGGCACGTACTCGTCGTCGTATGAGCATACGGCGGCGTGGGTGCAGGGCGGAGGGTCGCAGACCACGGGATCGGATACTGGAGGACCCAGTCAGAAGCCGTTGTCGGCTCATCAGCAGGCAGTGTATACGCCAGTTCAGCCAGTTCAGCCGGTTCAACAAGTCCAGCCGGTTCAACAAGCTCAAGCTCAACATCCTCAGCAGATTCAACAGACTCAGCAGACTCAGCAGACTCAACAGGCTCAACAGTACTCCCAGCCTCAGCAATACTCGCAGGCACCAGCTCAACAGCCTCAGCAACAGTACGTGCAGGCGGGATATTCAACAGCACAACCACAGCCGCCGTACTCGCAGCCAGTTGTGCAAACGCAGCAGCATGAGGTGCCGCAGTCGTCATCGTCGCATCCAACGCCCCAGCCCGCTCAGCAGCAGCAACAGCAGCAACCGCCTCAGCAACAGCAGCAGCACTAATCTCATTTTATTTTATTTGGTATCAAGTATTTATTTGGATAAAGCATCTTTTCCCACGGTTATGCATCATGTGACAAAAGATAGAGGAAATAGCATTTTCTCACACCCTTTTCCTCCACAAATTGTATCTTTCATCTGTTTCAATATAGTGTTATTGCCTGTATTTCTCAAAGCAAAGTATACGACAAATGATCCGGGCAGTGGTATCCATGAGAGGAGCGGTATCTGCGAGACCGACGGTGTTGGCAAGAGCAGCAACATTGGCGAGAGCAGGAGTGCGCAACTACGCAACTCCAAACACCAAGACCGAAGAGACAAAATCGCTCATCGAATCAAAGCGGCAAGCATCCTTGGCCGGCGGAGGCACCAAGCGCATCTCCGTGCAGCACTCGAAGGGCAAACTAACAGCTCGCGAGCGCATCGACCTTTTGCTGGACGCCCACACGTTCCGCGAATACGATGCTTTTGTCGAGCACTCGTGCACAGACTTTGGAATGTCGTCAAACAAAACTACGGGCGACGGCGTGGTGACCGGAGTGGGAAAGATCAACGGCCGAACGGTGTTTGTGTTTTCGCAGGACTTTACGGTGTTTGGCGGGTCGTTGTCCCAGACGTTTGCGCAAAAAGTGTGCAAAATAATGGACCGCGCCATTCAGGCCGGAGCGCCTGTAATCGGGCTTAATGATTCGGGCGGGGCGCGCATCCAGGAGGGCGTGGATTCATTGGCGGGCTACGCCAATATATTCCAGCGTAACGTGTTGGCGTCAGGCGTTGTGCCGCAGATCTCGCTTGTCATGGGCCCGTGTGCCGGCGGTGCAGTGTACTCGCCGGCGCTGACTGATTTTGTGTTTATGGTGCGCAACACGTCGCATTTGTTTGTGACCGGCCCGGATGTTGTCAAAGCAGTGACCAACGAGAGCGTGACGCAAGAGGAACTGGGCGGCGCAACCGTGCATACGAGAAAGTCGGGCGTTGCGCACGGGGCGTTTGACAACGACGTTGAGGCGTTGGCGCGTACTCGCGAGCTTTTGTCGTATTTGCCGCAGTCGAACCGCGAGCCGGTTGACACAAGGTATACGGCAGACCCCACTGACCGCGCAGACGTGGCACTTGACACAATTGTGCCAACAGACTCGCACCGTGCATACGACATAAAAGACGTTGTGCGGCGTATAGTCGACGACGGCCGTATGTTTGAAATCATGGAGGACTTTGCCCGCAACATCGTCGTGGGGTTTGCGCGGCTGGGCGGCCAGAGCGTCGGAATTGTGGGCAACCAGCCGCTCGTGTCGTCTGGAGTTTTGGACATCGACGCATCGGTGAAAGCCGCCCGGTTCGTGCGGTTCTGCGACGCGTTCAACATCCCGCTTGTAACCTTTGTGGATGTCCCAGGGTTCCTCCCCGGCACGCAACAAGAGCATAACGGAATTATCCGCGAAGGGGCGAAGCTTCTTTACGCGTACGCCGAAGCCACGGTTCCGAAAATCGCCATAACTACGCGCAAAGCATACGGCGGTGCGCAGTGTGTGATGAGCTCGAAGCAGTTGCGCGGGGATGTGAACTTTGCGTGGCCGACGGCCGAGTTGGCGGTGATGGGCGCAAAAGGCGCTGTGGAGATTTTGTGGCGCAACGATCCAGAGGGCCGTGTTCGGGCAGAGGCAGAGTACACAAGGCTGTTTGCCAATCCGTTGCCTGCCGCCCAGCGCGGGTATCTCGATGATATTATCCAGCCGTCGGAGACGCGCATGCGGATCATCGAAGAGCTGGAAATACTAAAGACCAAGAAACTTGCGAATCCGCCGAAAAAGCACGATAACATGCCGCTCTAACGCGCTCAAGGCTTCTTATTTACAGGGTTTTATCATAGTTTATTATATTGAGAGAGCTACCAGCGTGATTAGGGCCAAGCTCAAGAGTGATGTGGAGAGCGTGCGTGCGGCGTTGGCGTCTCCGACAAACTCGAGACGGGATCCGTTGCATGTGGCCGACAGGCTCTCGCGCTTAATGCCGGTGGTTTTAGAGATAAAGTCCAAGTACTGCGCGACATGTGTGTAGAACCCCGCGCCATCGGTCGCCGCGCACACAGTGTCCTGGCTGCTCGCCACGCTGTCTCCATAGCTCGTGATGCCCAGCTGTACCCACGGCCCCGTCCCACTCGACCCGCCCTGTGCCAAATCCCCACTGCATCTCCTCAGCAACGGTCCGCCCGAATCGCCCGAACACGTGTCCCGTCCCTCCGGTGTCGTCACACATATATAGTTTCCATCATTTCCAGTAAACTCTGGCCTGATCCTCTGGCAAAGCCCTTCATCGCCTATTTGCAAATCAACCTGTTGCAGCACACTGGCTGTGTTCTGGCTCTGCAAACTTGTCTTGCCCCATCCCACTCCTGTCACTACCATTTGGTCGCTCACCACGCCGGTGTCGATGCGAATAGGCTGTATGTTGGAAGTGAACTTTAGCTTTTTTTTGAGCTTGATGAGCGCAATGTCGTTGTCAAAGTAGTCGAGGTTGAGTGATGGGTGGATATATACTTTGGATACTTTTAGGGGTCGTACGTGGGTGTTGCGGATGTCGCCGACGCCTACGACGATGTCACGAGCGGCGACTGTTTTGAACGCACGCGGGGAACGAATTTGCACTGAGTGGTTTGCGTGCGTGCTGTTGTTTGGACGTATAATACTTTTGTGCATTGAGTGTCCTTTGCTCGTATCGACCACGCAGTGCCCGGCTGTTAGTATCCACTGCCGTCCGATAATTGTGCCGCCGCAGAACGCTGTTGCGTCGCCTTCGTCGATCATCAAGAACGCGGCAAACGGGTATGTGGTGGGCGACGCGTTGCTGCCGCCAATCACACGTCCCAAATGCTCAAGCCCCTCATGGCCCATATGCCGCTTAAACACCCTTTTACTCGTACAACCAGTCAGTAGCACTGCCATCAACAGCAATAACATCCGAAGCAACTTCATTTTTATAGTAATGTATGAATATGTGGTACTTTAAAATGTGACAAAGGACTTTTTTATTAATGTTTGCTATTTGATATTTAAACCAAATCTTTAAACCTTGAATGTTCCAAATCTTTAAACCTTGAATGTTTTGCCAGGGTTAAATGTTGAGTGATCGCTTGTCTCGAGGTTGAATGTCGGTCAACCCCTTGTTCCGAACCCATCTAAAACATTAAAGTGCTAAACTGAGCCACCAACTGTCTAGACATTTACCCTTTTTTCTTTTATAATCAAAAACACGTTGAGCCTAGACCACTAAACCATCACCTGTAGTTTTGCCACTGCGCGTGGTTCAGATGCTCGAAACTGGGCAACTCTGCAATCAGCAACAAATACTGAGCCAGCTTGGCCAGCTCCGTGTCCCTCCGTGCTCTCGAGCTTGATCTCTTGTACTGTCTTATCCTCAGCCCATTTTGCCTGTTCATCGCAAAATTGCGTTCCAAATCATCCACATGCACCGTATTCTCCCTTGAATACACTTGTGGGAAGCGGGCCCATATAATGTCCAACGCTTTTACATGATGCGAGTGTTCACGCCCATTGCGCAACACTCGAACCGAAAACATTGTGGTCGAGTCGAGCGCTAGTGTGATGCGGTACCGCGGGTGCGTGAGCATGCCAAGAACGGTAATTTTGCATTCAAGAGCTGGCCACCGCGTTTGGCTCCACACAATTATGTCGTAGTGCGGGTAGATTGATGAGAGAAACTCGTGGAGTCCGGGCCGAGCCATGCCGACAACGTCGCCGGAACGGAGGTTGCAGTCCAAAAGTGTGTAGTCGAGATCAAGTACTACCAGTTTGCGGCCGGCTCGTGGCGCGTTGATTATTTGCATCTCCGCTGTTCTGCGCATTGTAACGAGCTGCAAATGGTTGCGCTCCATAAGCTCCTCATCTGTAGCTACACTGTCATTGCGGGAAGTTACTGGTAAATCTGCGCTGCATTCCGGCCATGTATCTGTGGGCCGTAACTGGTCGCTCTTGCGTGTGCCCATCAGCCGCACGCGTGTGCCGCTTGTTACGCCCAGCGCATCCAGTGTGTCAGTGTCGCGGGGCAGATGTCCGCGCACCAATCCTAACAGCTTCTGGCTGTCGGCGTCCACTTGCGTGAGCCCTTCAAGCAGCATTTTGATCGACCGCACCGTTGCGTACTTTGCCACTCGCACATTGTACCGTGTGTTGCTCGTCCAAACAACGTCAAGAGACACCGAGTTCTGTGCCATGTCATCGCTTTCTTCATTCTGTGGATTGTCGGCAACGGTTGCTGTCTCTTGACTCGAGGTGTCTGAATCACACTGTGTTTGCGTCATTGCAAAGCGTTCCCTCCTTTCTAAACTATGCAAGAATATAAACTAAAAAGAGATCAGGAGAAATGGTTTTTGCAAACAGTCATCAAACTGCGGCACATCTTTGCGCTGGACAACCCGGGTATTTTTTGGCTTGGGCCAGCTGACCACAAGTTTGATCCATTTCATTGTGACGTCACTGCCAGATCCCCTTAATTCAGCAATAAAGAGAGTGATGGGGATCTTGGATTATCATGCAAGGGTCCTATCCAAACACTGCGCAACAAAATTAAAGAGCAAATATTCGCCAAATGTGCACAAACCACACTGAATAAAACAATTAGTTTTGTTTTGTAAAAATACGAATAAAAATAAAATAAAAATAACCTAATTCCCTTCTTTTATAACTTGAGAAATGGGAAGAATGATTGGGTTTGGTTGGATACCGGCATTATCATGAGTCAGCTCAATATGACTGGGTACACCGTTGATAATAATAAGCGTAGTCGAGAGCTGTGACTTGCCCTGCGTGGACTGGCCAAGCGGCTGAGCAACAATGTGAGGTCTCTGTGTCGCGTTTTGGCTGGGCGACACACTCAACATGTATAGCGGCGGCTGGGCCGGCATGCCATACGCAGCCATCGACGTGGACCGAGCATACGAGGCCAGCGACGGCATGGAAAAGCTTTCCGAAAGCATGCCCTGACCAGGCAACCCCGAGTTCTCCGCGCCATTGGATTCTGACGGCCAATTGTACGACGGAACTTGGAACGAAAAAGCAGAGTCTTTGCTGCCAAATATACTTTGCAATTCGGCCTGTGCTTCTTGCTGCTGCTGGAAAGGAATGGTGTGCGCGTTTGGGTACGATCCATGCATGTTCTTCTCGTCAGACGTGGTGCGGGACAAAGAGGCTGGTGTTTGGCTTCCGTACGAGTTGCTGTCGTGCGAGTATGCTGGGATGTTTACGTGCGAGTGGGATTTGCCGCCCATTTGCGGGGCTTCTAGCCCAATGTCTCCGGGAATATGCGCACGGACTGGATGTGAACTTGAGTAGGGCGGGAACTGGTCATGTACTGCATTCGTGTAGTCGTAGCCATGGTGGCCAACCGAACTAGTTCCGTTGTTAACTGACAGGTTAATGATGGCATCGACAAGTTCTCCGGGCGCCAGCTGCTCTGAATTCTTGCCCGCATATTCGCGACCAGCTCGCAAGTCGCCGCTTGACGCATAACCGGGATTGAGCGTCTCGTAGTTGATAAACTGCGTAAACAGCCCTTCGTCGTACTGAGCGGGCATATTGATGCTGTCTGCTTGGCTGCCACTGCCTGCCACATTTGAGTTGGCAACTGGTGCAACACTGCTGTATGCCGGCAAGTTTGTGTACGACACGGACGATGGCAAGCTGTGGCCCTGGGCCGAGGCTGTTTTAGACTTGCCAAACACATGCGACTTTGACCGTTTGACGGTCGGCTGCTTGTCGTTTTGGCCTAGTCCAGCGAGCGCATAGTACGAAGACTGCGAATTATCAGCGTTAAAGTCCTGGTAGTTTAGCTCATTGCTTGTGACTGCAGTAGTGGGGTTGGTGCTGCTCTCAAACCCAGAGTCGTCGGGGCCAGCGCTAAATGTCACGATGCGCTTTGTGCCAGCCACGCTATTACCAGTGGCTGCCTTGGGTATGTCTAGAGGCGGAACATCTTTGGCGGGAGCTTTGGTTCCCCGTTTTCTAGGTGCAGACCGGTTCCGTTGCATAACCTCATCAGCCATCAATCCCAAGATGTTGGCCATCTCCGCATAACTATCTGTAGTAACTTCAGCAATTGGGGAATCGTCATTTTTTCTCTGGTTGAGCTCGCGAATGTACGAGTTTGTCAGATTCACTGCACACCTGTCCATATACTCGACCATTTGGTATCCATGCCGCCGAATCATTGCCCGAATCCAGCGCTCGGGCTCTGACACGTCTTCCATCTCTGGATGAGCGCTACACAAAAGGGCATACAACTCTGCATTGGGCATAGAGTGTGTCTCGTAGTTCCAAAACAGCCCCTTGTATTTCATGTACTTGCGCAGTGCTTTTATTGCCGCCAGGTTCTTCTTTTCAATGTTTGTGCGCTGCGGTGCTTGGCCTTCCTGTTGCACACTGTTTGCCCGACGCTTGATTCCGCGAAGCGTTTGGTTCTTTATTAGGTAGCCGACTTCGTATAGCGACTTGAAGGGAACTGACCAGCGTGACCGCGTATTGATGTGCTTGGTGTTTATCTGGCGAATGGTGTGCATGTTTCCAGCGGCTGCTTGAAGCTCCCGCAAGAGAGTGAACCAGCGGCGGCAGTCTTTATTGGGGTTGGCCTCGTTGGATATGTCGAGCTCGTGGATGAGCTCCTTGTCAGACACCTTCCTATCTTTATTGGCAGTCTCTATGTTTTCAACAATGCGAATATCGCGAATGTCCAAGTACCGGTGGTCCAGCTGCAGCACATTGTCCTCAAACCGTGTAAACTTTGAGAGATACCAGTGAAAGTTGTCAGCATCAGCAGGGGCCCAGTTTCCGCGTTCTGAGCCGACATCTGCAGCTTCAGCAATCACTTCGGCAGACTCTTCTTCTGCGTGGTCCTTGCTATCTCTCCGCTGCTTTTTGGACATGTGAGATTGATAAGAGTGCTTGCTAGTGTTTTCCAGGCGTAGGCTGTATATTTACTAAAGTGGCAGCAACAGGTTGATATTTTTCTTATTCCTCTTGTGTGATATCTAACTACGATGCATAAAATTTCTTTGGTATTATCCTGGGATAAAAAAGTGGAAGATAGTATAGAAATAAATTATTAGAGAACTAAACTAATATAAAAAAGGTGGGCGTGTTCTGATATGGACTTTTACTCTGCCTATGTAATCTACGTTTTTCTTTTATTCATCCCTGCATTTGTGCGGCCATGGAGAGCCTGGCTTTTCTTTGTCTTGCTTTCTTTGCCGCTTTTTTCTCACCATAGTGGTGTTTTCTTTTCGCCTGCCATCTCGCCCCAACATTCCATATAATTTTCTTTCAAGCAGACCTCTGCTTGAAAATTAATCCTTTCAAGCAAAAGAAAATGGGCGGGAAAAATTACAAGAGTATGCCTGTGTGGTAAAGTCACATACATTTGCCTCTGCTAGCTCTTGAGCAAAGGAGAAAAGCCAGGATAGCTGCGTTGGCACTTGCTGCACTTCAAAGAAACAACAATCTGGCTTTGCCAAACAGATACTGTCGGACAAGACTTCCGCAGAGCGACAAAAGCTAGCGCTTCCTAGTTTGGTTGTGGGGGAGGCAGATCCATGTTCCGGAAGGGCTCCGAAGAGCACCATTCCAGAACACTCTGGTGACCATAGTCCGGATTGAGTAAATGCCCGCACCGCCTTCCAAGAAAGACGTGCGAGCACCCTGCGTATTGCACTGCATCCAAGCCGATTCCGTCAGAGAGCGTGGCTTCCAAACCGCACGCGCAGAATTAGCATCAGCTTTACCCTCAAAAGAGAGAAGCGTCAACTGCCGCCACAAAAAGGCAGAAAAGACAAGACAGATTTCTCCGCCTCGCCTCGCCTGCAGTTTCGTGTCCTCCACGCGCACGGCCAACAAAAGTTTCTGGTCGCAGCTCACCCCGCTGTTCGCAGGGTCTCCAGCAAGAAACATGGTGACTTTTCCCGGACCTTACCCTAGCGTGTACTATAAAGTGAGTGACGCCAAAACGCAGGTGGTCTGATCTGCCTGAGGAAATTTTAGTTTGCGGCCAATTCGCTTGTTCGATTTAAACGCATGGCCTGTTGGGTGCTCTAGTATGGTGAAATTTCAATCACGTGAGCAGGTTGTTTCGACTATCGCTGCAAAAGTGCATTGATGTAAACGCGGTATCCAAGTCTTTTTTACCCAGACCAAGTGACTTTATCGCTTGGCACGCTGCAAAGCTAGCATTGGTGGCGTGTTGTCTGTCATGTTCAATGCGTTGTGAGCTATTGCTTCCTACGCTGGCTCTTTTACACATAGTTGTCTAATAAACCTCGTAGTTTATTTGGCAGCGGAACATTAGCACTTTAAACAGGCCGCAGCTTGTGTGTGGATCGAGCTGTAGATTTATAAAAATAGAAGCCTGGTTAAGCAATGGCGGTGTTTATTTAATAATACACTGTGGAAGACTGGTAGACATGCCCCAAAAATTGGACATGGGGTCTTTACCCGCGCAATTGTTTAAAGCCGTCAGTCAGCGCTAGGGCAGTGTTCTACCCTGCCAATTTTTTTCTGTTTTATTTTGTAAACTAACACAAAACAGTGATATTCTACGCACTAAAACTAAATACAAGCGTAATTTAGAACAAGTAAACGTATAAATAATTTAATGGATAGTACAGATAATAAATTAGAGATTATATCCACGATATTGAATGCAACCGAGGAAAGTATTTTTGAAGAGCCATGAGTCGGTCAGTAAATACACTTGTGTATTGAGCGTCGTCAAAGTCCAACGACAGTTTCTCCAGCCTCGAGGTTGATAATTTAACCTGTGCTTCATCAAGCGCAAACAGCAGTTCTGGTTCGCGGGCATCCAGCTCCACGTCTGACTTGCTAAACCTGGCCTCCAGCACACATAAATGCGGCATATTTGGAGTGGCCACGAGCACTGGGGCCAAGTATTCGAGATGGTGGATTTTGAGTTGTGTGAGACTGGGCCAGTCGAGCATTGTGCTTGCAATAGCTTTGCATGAGAACAACTCGCATCGCACGTTTGGGATACCCAACGAGAGGCGAAACACACTGTTGGTGCGGTCGATAAAATGCAAATCGTCGGCTGAGTCTATATACGACATTTTAAGTTCTTGCAGCGAGGAAAGGTTGTGGGGGAAGAGGTCGAATGCCGGTTCGAGCGAGCGAATGAGGTTGATGCGGACCAATGGGCTGTGGTCGAGCAGCCAACGGGCGTCCGAGGATGTGAACCGACAGCTTGATACGCACAATGAGGCGAGACGGGGGAGATGGGCACGGGTCCAGCACCATGACGTAGGCGCAGTGGTCTGTGTATCGTATGTGATACTCAAGTGTTCGAGCCTGTCAAACGCAACACGCCCGTCATTTGTTGCTTGGAAGAGCGACCACGAGAACGGGATATTGCCCAAATGCAGTTTCAACGACTGTAGTGTTTGGGGCGGGATACGTGGCAATGGCTCATCCGAGAACCGATATATGGCGAGATCCAAATGTGTGAGCACCGTGTTGAGCTCGTGCGGGAAATACGAAATACCCTTATACTCATACTCAACAATTTGGCCAAAATAGCAGTGCAACAATTCGGCCGAGAATATAGCGAGTGTGTTGCAAAAGCCAAACGTATCGATGGTTAGTTTGCGTGCACACGGGAACTTTTTGTGCAAAATCACGGACAATGCTTGAATGGCACGAAAGCACCGTTGCTTGAACTCTGTGTTGACGCAGTAGTCGGCAAACTCGGATTGTGAGCATGATTTGAGCTCATCAATGCTTGGGCAGTCGGTGTTGGTAATCTGCATAATGCTGATAATGTGGGCAAGCACGGCGCGGCCGTTGTAGTCGCGCTTTCCATTGACCACGACGTGTTTGACGTGAGGAAGACGGTTGGCGTGGGCTATAAGATTGGTGTTTGTGGGCGTAGGCAGTGTGTACTGGTTGTTCTGGTATGTGGCGATTCGAGCGAGGTCGTCGTAGTAGCGGTATGCTTTAATGTCGGCCACAAAGGCCACACGATAAAGACGGGCGATCCCTGCCGAGCGCCATTTTGGCGAGACCGAAAGTAAGCGCAACGCGTCTTTCCATTTGCGCAGGCATAGCTCGGATTCGGCCGATGCCCAGTACACAATACGATCAATAGTGTCTAGGGAAAGATCGTTGAACGGCATAATAGTATTAAACAAGTTTTAATACAGAGCCGATAAAGACAGGGATCGGTTCCGGAGGTCATTTAATCACCCCAAAAGTCAGGAACAAGGCTTATTGGCTGGTACCACTCGCTCACAAAGTGTGAGTAAATCACACTGATTTTGGGAAAATTTGTTTTTCTTCTTTGTAGATAATTGATAAAGGATAATTTGTACAACAGATATGCCGGGAACGAACGAGGCTCGGGGATGGCATCCGCGCACGCTGGTGGTAGACAACTATGATTCGTATACATACAACTTGGTAGCGTTGCTAACTGACGCGGCGCGCGCGCATTACAGCAGTTTTGGCGGTAGAGAAGCGAGTATTGAGGAGACTGAGCGGCGAGCGCAGGAGCACATTATTGTGATCCGCAACGACGAGTACTCGTGGGAAACTGTTCGAGACTCGATTCTTCCTCATGTGGACAACGTTGTGATCTCACCGGGACCCGGAACGCCAGCCCGGCGTGAAGACGTGGGCGTGGGGCGCGACATCATTGCACATACACAGCAGGACGGACATCCTGTGCTAGGTGTGTGTCTGGGCCACCAAATGATTGCCCATGAGTATGGCGCAAAAGTAGATCAAAGCGAGGTTCCAGTGCACGGACAGACTAGCAGCATCGATGTACTTGATGATTCATGTTTGTTCCGTGGAATTCCGAGCGGGTTTTGTGCAGTGCGGTACCATTCGTTGACTGTAACTCATATGTCTAGCTCTCTTCGTGTATTGGCCCGGGCGGCCGGTACGGTGGAGCATGCAGGACGAATGGTTGCGAGTACTGATATTATGGGCATTCGGCACACCACGCTGCCGTTGTGGGGCGTGCAATTCCATCCAGAGTCTGTGTGTTCGGAGCACGGTGCTCGACTTTTGGCGAACTTTGCTCAATTGACGCGAATGGCTGTGGGACGCTTGCACGTGCTGCGCATTCCGCCGCATGTGCAGTCAATGTCGGTGCAAGCGCGGGACCAGCGTGTATGGGAGCGCTCGCCAACCGAGCCGCGGTTCGACCTGGTTGCTCGTCGTGTGGAGCTACACGGAGCCGTGGATGCTGGAGCACGAGTGTTTGCACATGTGCACAGCAGTGATTGGGCGCCGGTGTGGCTGGACGGCAGTGACAACTCAGGCATGTCGGTGCTGGCGTCGTCGGCACATGCAGCGACGGTGGGATACTCTGTGCAGTCGCAGCAAGTGCGTGTAGTGCGGGCAACTGGACCAGGCACAGAAGACACTTTGCATGTGCAAACACTGAGTGAGCCGTTCTGGACGTGGATGCAACGCACGGTGGATGCCACTCGGTGTGTGGACAGTGCGGGGCCAGCGTTTCGGTGCGGGTGGATCGGGCATTTTGCATACGAAATGAAAGACGATGGCAGTGATGACCGAGAATCGGAGAGTGCGGTGGATGCGCAGCTGACGTTTGTGGACCGGTGCGTGGTGGTGGAGCCGGACTGTGCATGGGTGCTGGCGTTGGTACGGCGTGCAGTGGATGCAGAGCACGAGTGGCTGGACCAAGCGTGTGGGTTCACTAGTACAGCGGAGGCAGAGGCGTGGGTGCACGGACAGACACAGCGGGTACGCGAGGCATTAGATGTGGATGTTCCGGACCCTGAGCCCCTGCATGTGCAAATGCGGCCCTTGATGGACCGAGCTACGTACCTGGACGCAATTCGCACGGCGCAGCAACTGATAGCGCAGGGCGAGTCGTACGAAATCTGCCTGACCAACGAGTTCCAAGGTTCAATAGATCCTGGCCAAATGTCAGCACGCCAAGCGTATCTGCGGATGCGGCAGAACAACCCGGCGCCATTTGGAGCGTTTATCTGGAACTCTAGTAACCAGTCAGGAATCCTGTCATGTAGTCCCGAGCGGTTCCAGCGTACTCGTGTGGACAGCGAGACCGAGATCGAAATGAAACCAATCAAAGGCACGAGTCGGCGTGAACCACGTCCTTTCTCGTCCAATGAGTATGACGAGTGGCGCAAAGAGGACGAGCGACGCAAGCAAGAGCTGTTGTCGAGCGTCAAGGAGCGGGCGGAGAACCTGATGATTGTTGATCTAATCCGACATGACCTCAACACGATCTCACACAGTGTGCGGGTGGAGCGTCTTATGCACATTGAGTCGTTTGCGCGGGTGCACCAAATGGTGACGACGGTGCGGGCTCGGTCTCGTGCGGGCGTGGTGGAGTGTTTGGCGCATTGTTTTCCGCCTGGCTCGATGACCGGAGCGCCAAAGACCCGGACCACGCAGATAATATCGCAGCTGGAGAACAGACGTCGTGGTGTGTATTCGGGTGTTCTGGGATATTTCTCGGTGCATGGACGGAGCGACTGGGCGGTAGTCATTCGCACGGCTGTTGTGGCCGATGGACGCATGAGTGTGGGCACCGGCGGTGCGTTGACTATATTATCGGAACCAAAGGCTGAGTGGGCGGAGGTGGAGACCAAGCTGCATGCAACAATGGCCGACTCTGTATCTCCATAGTTTGTGTATTGTCATATCATGTGGCATCTTAGCATTCAGTCAAAGTGCATTTATTCGCCTCTGACGTTTATAAAGAACGGTTGTGGTTCTATTCCTTTCTCATCCTTAGTTTAGAGTTATTTTATATCAATATCTATTCTAATTATCAATGGCTACATCTGCGGCTGCATGTGCTGCGGAAATATAACATTGGTTAGCTCTGTGTCTTGTAGTATGTCCGATGCATCGACAAACAAGCGGCACATATGCGGTGGCAGTGCCCGTGTGCATGCCAAGTACCGCTTCCACAGCAACAATCTGCGCTCGGACCTGGCCAGCTGTGCCTCGGGCGGCGGCGGCTCTGGAATATCTGCCAGAATGGGCGGCGCATCGGGGTTGGGCACTGCAATCGCATCGTAGTCGATGATGCGCATATCGCGTTCCAAGGTGGGCATAAACATATGCATGTGCCGCAAGTAACTGCGTGTGGGCGCAACGTAAAACTGCTGTGCATAGAACGCGAGCCATTGTTGTGCTTCCTGGCGCAGTTGCCGAACGCGGGCTTGCAACAACTCGGTGGGCGTCATGGACTCCTGCGGCACATTTTGTGCCTCTGTTTGTGTCCAGCCGCCGGGAAGCTGTTGCTGTTGGGTTGGCGTACGCTGTATTTGTGCGGGCTGTGTCCAGTCAGCATGCGTATGAGCAGTTCCTGGGCGTTGAATGTTTGTGGGATTGGCACCTCCCGACTGCGCTCTCTGAATGCCTGTGGGGTTTGAAGAATGTGTGTGTACAGCATCTGGACGCTGGATATCCGATGCTTTCGGATAACTTTTGCTTTCATTTGAAGTGCCAGACACTTTGCGGATGCTAACGGGTGCGGAACGTGGCGGCTTGGGCGGTGGCAAATTGCTCGAGTTGATTGGGTTGATCGGGCGGCCTCGCAGTCTCTCTGGTTTGGGCGGCAGCACCGGCGGCACTCGCTTCACCTCCGCCCCGCCATCCGAGCTGGAGCTAGAACTAGAGCTAGAGCTAGAACTGGAGCTGGAGCTGGAGCTACTTGACCGCTTCCCTGCCTTCGCCTGTGCTCCCACTACCCCATACGGAACTCCTCCCTTGGCCACTCTGTCTGCCATATCCTTATGCGTTGTAACCGCCTCGACCCGTAACGGCGCAAACAAATCTCGAATATAAATCCTCACCACCCGCGCGGGAAACCTGCGAGCCAAGTCCGCATAAGTCTCCAAATCATGTTCTCCACAATCTCCCACCAGCACAAACTTGCGTTCGGGGAACGTTTTGAACAAATGCTCAATAGTGTCACGCTTCATTTGCGGCGTGCCCGTGTAGTTTTTGATCGAAAGCAAATCGCCGGGATCGAATGAGCGCAAGTGGGCGGAGCCGGGCGGAAACTTGTTCATGTGGAAGAACGAGTCGAGCGATGGGTACAGCTGCCACGGAGAGTTGCTCACATAGTGGAACTCGGCACCACGCGAGTACCAGTCAGAGTACAGGGCGGACATTCCAGGCACGGCTTGCAATGGCCGGGCAAACACAGTCTCGAGAAGAATACGTTTTTCGGCAGTAATGTTTGACGCTTTGATCGTGTCGTCAATGTCCGATACCACAGATATTCCGCGCGGCTCAACCAAATGTGCCACGCCCACAGCACGCACACCCCGTGCGCCCGGTAACTCGCCCTGTAGCTCAATGAGCCGCCGTGCACCGCGTCCGCCAAAGCTCTGCAGCAGCCATTCGAGCTCATTGAATCCCACAAGTATTTCGCCCGAGAACTGGCCTTCATCGAGCATTAGCGACTGCCATGCAAACGCGTCGATCTGCAGTGTCTTCTGCATAATTGTGGGCGCAACTCGGGTGTCTTGGCGTACAAGATGGTCGTGCTGGTGGCCCCTGTGAGACCCTTTTGCGCCCTGTGAGTTATGTGAAGGGTCGGGGCGTGACGTCAGTTCGAGCGGAGCATCCAAAAGATTGACTGCCTGTGGCGGGTGCGAGCGGCGGCGGGGAGCCTGTGGTGGCGGTGCGTGGTGCGCCCTCAGCTCAAATGCAGCAGGCTCGGCGATTCCGGCCATGGCAACTCGGGCAATCTCGGTAGACGCGGGCGGCCCAGCGAACAAATGCGAAACACGGTCCACCAACAATCCATCTTCAGCGCCACCGGCCGGAATCCTAATGAACCTGCGCATAAGCGTAGCAGCCCATCTTACGCGCCGTGTGTTAGGCTGGCGGCAAAACGCCCATCCTCTAACCTGTACGCGCCATGCTTTGAGCCTCTCGTCGCGAAATGCAAACGTCGGGAACAGCAGCAGCTCTTCCACGCCTTCGGTCTCTGAATTAGGAGCATTCGCCGTGCGGGGAGTGGACTCAGTGGGCTGGCTCCACAAGCCGCGGAGCCGTGATTTCACTGCGTCAAAGTCCTGCTGGTACATTAGAAAAAGCGAAACTGTTATGAGAAAAGCCGATTGAATTTGTCGGAGAATTCAAGCAGAAGCAATTGCTTTGCCGCACACGTGATGTTCGGATATAGAATTATCAGCTAAATGTGTGACTTTTGGCAAGCAGCGCGATGGCCGCGATGGCCGCAATAAAGTGCAGCCACGCGGCCAGTGGCACGCTCAGTTGACCCGAATTGTACATCCCGTGCCGGTCGAACCGCACAGGCGCTTCCAAATGCATTCTCTCTAGTCCCGTAGCACTGTGTATAAACTGAGCGTAGTGGGCCACATGCGTGCCGAACCCGACGCCATCCGAGTCGCCGCACATGGGATGTGTTTCGTGGTGTTTGGTGTCTCCGTATGACGTCAGCGCAACTAAATTCCAGTCACTCATGCGGCGTGTCCACGTGTGTCTACGAGTGTCTTGCGTGTCGATTACTACAGGCGCACCGCTGTCTCCATTGCACTCGTCGCGCATTTTGGGGTGTGTGCTCGTGCATACAAACGGGCCGTTGCTTGACACAAACTCCGAGTCCACTTGCTTGCACATTCTGGTCGTTCCAACATCTAGATCAACTCGGTTGAGCCGCAGTGATGTGCGAGCACCCACGTTATTCGAAGTAACGCCCCAGCCCATAGCTACTACCCGTGCTCCTTCGTTTACATGCCCGAAATATACGGGGATGCGGTGCACGTACCGTGTCATTGTTATAGGCCTTGACAAGTGTACAATTGCTATATCGTTTGCCAGTGTGCGGATGTTGAACTGCGGATGAGTTGTAATGTTGCTTGCAACCAACCGCTGCTGCTTGTTGAGAGTCGAGTGGCCCAGTCCAATCTTAACAGACAGCGTGTGGGCGTGGTGTACGCAGTGAGCGGCGGTCACAATGTGTGTGTCGGATATAAGCGTGCCTCCACATACTGCGTGCCAGGTCGGATTGGTCTCAATGCTCAGGTACACGGCAAACGGAAACGCGTGGTCGCTTGCTTGTGTGCCGCCCACAATACGCTTATTCAGCCTGTTCTTTGCCATTATTAAACTAGTGTCCCTGAAGGGCGTATGCAGGAAAAAGTAAGAAACTCCAGGAAATTATAGCATGAAAGCAATGTAATAAATAATGTCCAGAACCATTGCAATCACGAAGCCTGGTTCATCAGATCTACAGTATTAAGAATAGCATTGACGGTGTCGCTCGGCTCGGCGGGGCCCAGCACACTGGCGATTTCCCTCGTAAACACCTGCTCAAAGTGCTCAACCATGATCTGCACGACCGCCCCCACCGTACTCGCCTTTCCTGCCGGACACATATTAATATCGGCTACCGGATCATTCGACCTTAACATATTCGGGGCCCACACGACAGCCAAGTTATACGCGGTCATCCGCGTCTCGCTGCTCCGTGCCACCTCGCTCAGTAGAGCGCATACAAAACACAAAAGCCTGCGGTAATCGTCGCTAATCTGCTCTAGAATTGTGTCGCGCACGTAATCTACCCGCCCGTCACTTGGCATTGCGCGCACCACGTCGTACGAACATCCGTTGGAGCCAAACACGGGGTCAGGAAGTTCCCTTACAAACAGCTTGAGCAATACTGCTGCTACGTTTACGCCTGCAATCTCTAAATCCACATACTGGCTATGATCGTATGCGTCTTTGGCGGCTCGCAGCGCGGTCGACGGTGGTGACCGGCGGAACAAGCCTTCTGTGCGTAGTCCGTTGTGCCTGACAAACGCTAGTGTCTCGCGCACGGGCCGCGGCAGACCCTGTGGGGGCATTTTGAGCAGAACTCCAAACTCGCGAGTATGCAAAATAGGCTGCTGCACAACAGCCCTTGTTGCACCCTTTTCGACTCGTGCGTCGTACTCGTACACGGCCTGGGGCACGCTGATTTGGCTCAGCGGCACGTGCCGGCCCAACTCCGCCAATGTGTCTATCCATGTAATCTTGGCAAAGAACTTTTGGCTACGTCGGATTGTGCCCATATCAAGCGAGTGTCGAGTGCGTGGTTCGTCCGTGCGAGGCCGTTCGATCGACAACGACCGGCGTCCGACGCGGTGCCAAAACGATGACATTAGTATATGCAGCTGATATAGTGATAATAGAAAAGGACAAGTGGCCAGGAACTGAAAGAACGAAAAAGGATGTGCAGTTTGATCAAACCAAAATAACTGCATGATAGTTATTGCAGGAACGACATGAAAATTACCAGCGCCACTTTATATGCGTACTTACCTGACAAAGGTGCCCAGAATGCGGAACACAAGCTTGGTCCACATGGACGGATGCACAACATACACAGACTTTATGTTCTTTCGGTACCTGCGGTCGAGCCGCCGATATGCTTTGCCCATCCATTGCCATCCAACCTGGTGCTTGGCGCCGCTCGACAGCATAACAACGGTATAATCGCTTTCGACAAACTCATCCAAGCGAAACAGCACCAAGTTCAACAACCGTTCGTAGTCTACTTCGTTTGGGTTGGGCAAACTGCAGGCGCAAAACACGAGCATGGGCTTGCTTTCAAAGTCCACTCCGGCTTGGAATATAATGTTTGCATTCACGTAGTTGAGCAGCCGGCCGTTGTCGTCGCCTTGCATCGTGTGCGTTCGAAAGTCGGAGAAAGTTAGAGAGGTTTGGTCAGGATGCTGCTCGAGCATCTTGCGCCGCCAAGCTAGGTATTGTTCCTCCATTGCGGGTAATCTGTTTTTGGAATGTTTAATATAAAGAAAGAATATATTTTTAGTTTGCAGCTTGGGTTTATTTTTCCGCCCATAAGACAAGGGCTGTGTTATGGGGAGGCATAATCATGGCGGAATCTTGGGTTCATATATTTTTGTATATTGTTGTAATAATGCCAAGAAGAAAGAACGACGAAGAGATTAGCGCTGCCAGTTGGGTCAAACGCACTCGCCGCCGGCAAGCCCAGGATGAAGAACCTGTGGCCGACCAGTCGCGGCCAGAATACACAGCCAAAGACCTTGCTGGCATACGTGTGGCCCACAATATTGACGCAATAGACGAAGGCAGCGAGCAAGTGCTGACGCTGCAGGACCAAACCATTGACGAACTGGACGATACTGAAGAAAGCGTGCGCCTCGAAAACTCTTTGCTTTCGGACCGCAAGCGTGCACAAAAAAATGCCGAGCGACGGGAGCGCACAAATCCATTGTATGGCCACGACACAGCGCACGCAGTTTTGGAAGACGAGGACGAGGAGCAAGGATTTGTCATTTCAGAAGAGACCAAGCCTGTAGCGGAGAACGACGGTCGGCTTGTGCAGTCGGCAGAGTCAGAAGCTCCATCTGTGGTGAGCGATTTTGTGCAGTTCAAAAAACCACGGCGCGACAAACGAAAGGCACGTCGTGCACAAACATCTACAAACGACTTTGTGCATGTGGACACTGACCGCGTCAACGATATTTTGTCGCGCAAAACACAAATCGATGACTCTAGTTTTATAGACGATGACGATGACTTGCAACGTGCTATAGCTCGGGTGCGGAGGGCGCAGAAACCAAAGCATGATGTGGTTGGTGTGCAGAGTGAGTGTGTGGATATGGAGGTGGAAAATGACGGCGATGAGGGGCTGTTGTTGTCTGGCACCATAGAGTTTGTGCAGGGACTGAGGGCTGCAGTATCCGAGTCAAAGAATGAGGAGGAGGAGGAAGAGGCGCAGATAGTCAAGCGACCCCGCAAATCCCAGCCGTCCAAAGTTAATCGGTCTGAATCCAAACAATCTGAACTAAAACCAGAGACTGAATCAAAGCCTGAACCTGAGACCGTGATTGAACAAGAACCATCAGTGGGAATGGGCCTGGCCGGCACCCTAACTCTTCTGCGCCAACGCAACATGCTCGACAGGCTAACCGACGAGCAACGCCAACGCGAAGCTCAAACGCGAGGCCGCGATCAATGGATGTCCTCGCATCTACGCCAAGAGCATGAATTGCAAAAAGAGCGGCAACGAATCAAGCAAATGCACAAACCGCAATCTGACTCGCCTCAAAGTTCTACGAAACAACGGCGCGGCAAAGCAGACGCAATGACGCAACGTGAGCTCGAAGAACTAAAGCAACGCGACCAAGACGCGCTGGACCGCAAGTGGGCGCGCGAATACGAGGACCGGATGCGCGACTATAAGCCTGATGTGCGGCTCGAGTATGTGGATGACGTGGGCCGCCAGCTAACGACCAAAGAAGCATACAAGCAATTGTCGCATGCGTTCCATGGGCATTATAGCGGCAAAAACAAGGTTGACAAGATTATGAAGAAGCATGAGCGGGAGCGCCGTCAAAATGAGTTGGCGTCAACGTCGGTTGCGCATGAACATGGTGCGTCGATGGAGGCAGCGAGGCGCAAGCTGGGATCGGCGGGTATCGTCTATTTGACAAACGACAAACCCAATAATTCATAATGTTTTAGTCGAGCTTTTTTGTTCAACGTGTTATTTAACGTTAGTTGTTTGGTTTGGTGCGGCCGATAGACTGTTATTGTTAAAACAATGGAATGGAACACGCTCATATTTGCGACAGACGGGTTTGATTACAATATAGTATTTTTCAAAAATATATCCATGGTGCATGCTGTTGATATTGACACGACATACGCAGATTTATTGGGCTCTGCGCCTGCAAAAATCTCAATTCGTGGACAATTCTATATAACCTGGAATCTCGTCAAATGCCATGTCAATCATTGCCATGTTAATGATGACCGTGTTAAAAGAAGAAAGCTTGTGTAATTTCACATAATTTACATGTTACTCAGTTAAACAGCTATTATTCGGTTATATAGGCGATTGTTGACTGCTATATGATACGCTTTGTCCAAGATTACCGTGGACACGGTCGAACTCGTGGCTATTGTTCAGCTTCCGAGTTGATTCTGGCTTGGCCAATCGACATGTTGCGACACCTCCAGACCTATCTACAGCATTGGCCTAATTTATAGACACAAAGTCTTCGAATTGCAACAGTATTATCATCATGTGCAGACGACGTGGCAAATAATGCTGCAAATCAGGCCCCGCTGTGTTTTACTGGAAATCGGTTGGCGTCATTCAACAGCCATATGTTTACAATGACCCCGTTGAACTCAGCTTATATGCAAGTTGTGCTGCTGTCAAAGACCGACAAAACGACACAGTAAATCTTTTTCTTCGAAATTGCACTGGCTGAAATCTACCGTTAAATGTCGTATTTGTACGTGCATTGATTTTATGTCTGATATGTGCGGCCTATCCTTGTAGTTTCCCAGCGATTATTTGTTCTATTTTCAGTTGAATTTTATACTTTTTGACCACGGAATTTCAAAGAGGTGGTTCCATCAGTTGCACTGCACCGCGGAACAAAGCATTTAGACCGGCGATCTTGCCGAATGCACATTGAGCATAACTAATGTAAGAATTAAATTTGTGTTTTCTGGTGCACAATTCCGTCATTTTTAACACGTGTGCATGCACCGCTGCTCCTTGTTCCCAGAACTACATTTATTCCAAAGAATATATAGCAGTTGTGTAGACCTCTGTCTTTGCATGGGAAGGAGTGGTCAATCAGAAGCTCATATTCCCAGGGTATAAAACGCCAACCGGTTTCGCCCATGCCACAAACCGGTCCTCCATCCTAACCTCTATCCTTCCCGCGCCGTCGCTACCTCCCCGCCCTGCCAAATCAATAAAATGAAGCTTACCACCATTTCCGTTGGTCTCATCGCCACTCTGTCCTCGGCAAACGCTGGCCTCGTCAACCTTGGCTCAGATCGGTGTGCCTTCAACATCTCGAACCAGCTCCTCAACATTGTTCATCTCGGCAAAGGCCAAGGCAACAGTGCGCAGTGCTCCAATGCTACGGGCGGTGCCGGCGGCATTCTTGCAGGCTTTGCCAGCTTCTCAACGCAAAATGGCGATGCGCTGCAGGTTGTCGAGAAGTTCCAAAAGACTGCCAATTATGGCGGTGAGTTTGACTCGCTGCTGAGCATGCTCAAGCAATATGCTGCAAATGCTAGCGGCGCCACGCAGGGCCTCGAAGGCTACTGCAATGCGTGGATCAAGGCATCCGTCAACCCTGGCTTTTACACATCGCAGGTCCAGGTCGCCACCGCAAAATACCAAGTACCAACGGACAAGCTCATTGGCGAGCTCGGCATCGTCAACTCGCTGACCAAGTCTATTCTGTATGACACCGCGCTGCTGGACGGCGTGACTGACGTTACTGACGTTATTGGCTCTCTTATTCAAACGACCAACCTCAAGTTTGTGACCGACACTCTGGGCTCTTCAGGAAATGTGCTAAGCCTTGCCAGCGGCATTAAAGTAGACGAACTAAAGTGGATTCTTGGGTTCCTCGACGCCAGACAAGCGCTTAACATTGTTGGCGACCTCGGCACTATTGACCTGTACCGCGGAATCCTCAGCCAGGGCATTCTCAACTTTGACAAGGGTGGACTCCTGAACCTCAACCTCGGCTCGCTCAAGGTCAGCAACACGCTAAAGGGTGTGCTGGTTGCAGCTGCCGCTCTTGTTAACAACGTTGAGAGCTCCGTTAACGGCGTTGTTGATGGCACGGTCGGTACCATCGGTGGTGTAGTGAAAAATGCTGGTGGTTTGGTCAACGGCGTTGCTGACACTGTCAACGGTGTTACTGGCAGTATTCTGGAAGGTGTTATAGGCGGCGTGATTAATACGGTTGGTGGCGTTGTAAACACGGTTGGTGGCGTTGTCAACAATGTTGTGAACACTGCACAGGGCGTTGTGAGCGGTGTTGTGAACACTGCCGAGGAAACTGTCAACAATGTTGTAAATACTGCTGGTGGTGCTGCTGACACTGTTGGCGATCAAATTACCATCAACTGCAGCCCGCTCATCCAGCTATAACTTTTAAACAGGCTTAAATTGTCTAATGCATTTGACAATAGAAATGATTTAATACACGTTTACACTTATAATAACGTAGTATATAATTTTAGCAATATTTCTATTGTTATAGCTATTTACTTGGTTGGTGCTAAAAATAAAGCAGTTATTGTTAAATAATTGCTGTGCTAAATGCCTTTTTAAAAACGTAATGCTGCATCTTGTATACTACCCCAAAATGGTATTACTAAAAGCGGTAAATTAGTCTAGAAATTTACAAAAGTCAGTTTGGCCGAGTGGTTAAGGCGACAGACTTGAAATCTGTTGGGAGTTTCCCGCGTAGGTTCAAATCCTGCAGCTGACGTTTAATTTTTTGCTGTTTATTTTATTTAACGTTTAGCAAAATACGACCGAGTTTAGCGTTATTGGACACTGGTCAAAGGCATTACTTTTTTCTGGTATGTCGATGATAAACTCGTTAAACATGGTAATGTCAGATGCACTGGTTCCGTCTTTTTGATATCCGCTTTCCAGCTCGTAGAACACACACTGGCTGTGTGCTGGGCTCAGCGACTTTATAACATTTATGTGGTTGCCGTCAGACAGAATCTGGTAGTCGGTGGGCGTTTCCTGGCCGTTTGGGATAGCAAATATTATTGTCTTAATTTGGTCTGTGTGTAGTCGCTTGCGCCATATGGATTTAACCGACTCGCGTAGCTCATGAAAATCTATACGTGAAATGAACTTTGCTGGTTCTGGATACTCGTCAACTACCTTTTCATGAAATGAATAGCCGCATACTAGCTGCTTGCCGAGATTGCTCAGCCGGCGCCGTTGCTTGTGGCTGCACCAAGAAGATGGACGGACCATTTAATTAATACAAGTATAATGCAAAAATAAGTAAGAAGAAAGAAAAAAACCATGAAAAAGTGTTGGGCTGCTGGTGACTTTAAAACTCAGCGAAGATTGTGCTTCTTAATGTGCGAGTAGTCCTTGGCAACCTTTACCGCGCCAACAATGGCAATAATAACCCACACGAGCATCAATGCAATCATCATGGGGATGCCGCCCATCAAGTTATTAATGTACATGTCGCAGAGCTTTCCAATGGCACCGCCAGTGTAGCCATTAAAGTCCTGCGCATCCTCAACTTCCTCGCGAGATAGCTCAGAAGTGGCCACCGGCTCTTCAGAGCCAACGACCATGTCAATCTCGCTAATGTAGTACAAGCTGGATGAGTCGTCTCCCAAGTCATTGAGCTCGCCGCCGTCCTCGGCTTCCCATCCGACAGGGAGCGACGGGATTAGCTGAGTAATATGGAAGTCGCCATCAGCAGCTGGCGGGTTATCTTGCCGCTTGCGCAAGTTTCCAGCGCCGCCATCGGCCACCGGCTCGTCAGTTCCCACCACATCAATAACTTCAGATTCCGATGCCTCGAGGCTTGACGAATCGCTGCTTTCACCCTCAAGGCCGCTGAGCTCATCTTCGCTGGACGAGAGCTTGCTGTCAAGCTGGGACAAGAGGTAGTCTATGTCCTTTTGCGGGAGGAAGCTTTCTGGGTCCAGCTGGTCGGCATTGGCAACGTAGACGCCAACTGCAAGCTCACGCAACGCAGAGGCTGTCAAATTGAGCGGCTTGGTCATAGCAGCGACGGGAGCGTACAACACATGAGCGCTGACGCGCGGAAGTTGGATGTCGTCGGTAAAGTCGTTGATGAACGTCAGAATCTTCTGAATGGACTGGATGTTCTTGGTCAGCGTGCAGTTGACAATTCCCTCGATTGGGTTTTGCAGCGGACTGCCGCCAAACACATCGCGGATACCGCCAATATACGTGCCGACAAACTCATTGAGCGTGTCGTTGATGTTGGATGTGCCTTCAGTCAGCGGGCCAAACAGCGAGTCGGTCATTCCCTTTTCAGCAGACTCGATGCGCGAGTTGATGTTGGCTGCCGTGTTAATGGCGTCGGTGCGGGCGCCGCCAAGAATGCCCTCGTTGAGCGCGTCGTTCTGGAAATTATCAAGCTCCTGCGCTAGCTTTGGAATAAACTCGCGGCGCATCGCGTTAATAGCCTGGACTTGTACAATGATTGCCGCCAAACCGAATGCGCCGGCCACAAAGCATGCAATAGCCGGAGGATGCCACACGTAGTGCAGCCACCAGCGCCAGGCAGCGGTGCGCTCAGTATCGCCGTACTTTTTTACAATAAAGTCAGTGAAGCGCTGGAGCATGGGCTGGCCGGGCAGCACAAACAAGTCCATTTCCTCGCGGGTGGCAGGCTTTTCGTGCAGCTCGCGCTTGGACGCTGGCGCGCGGTAGTCTACTAGATCACTGCGGAATGCGACCAAACGGCGGCGGAATTGCGACGCTTCGCGCATTGACCACAGAGCCTTGAACAGAATGATGCCGACAGCTACGCCAACTAGCACCATTCCACAAATGTACATAATGCGTGCGGCGTTAATGCCTACCTCGTTGATTGTGTCTTGGCCCATTGGATGCACACAGACATTGGCCTTCTTGTCGGTTACAATATTCACATCATCGGCAATGTTGACGTGAATGCCTGCAAATGCGCCGGTGACCAGACTGCGCAGCATGCCGAACGGCACATCAATAAGCTCGCTAATGTTGCCAAATATCTGGTCCTCGGTCGGAATCAAGTTGGCCACGTTGGCAATGCTATCGGTCCAGTCGGTAGGAATAGTAATAGTCAGCTTCTCCTTGATGCTCTCTGTATTAAAGTCAACGGTTTGGCCATCCTTGTTGCCGGTAAAGAAGTTGACGATATCGTTGGCTACGTTCTCTATTCCATCAGCAATTGTCGCGGCAACATTTTGCAGTTCGCCAACCACCTCGTTAACAGCAATTTCTAGCTTTTCAGTCAGAATCCTACCAGCCTCGCTGATCATGTTCAGTGCAGTCTTTACAATAAGTGTAGCAAAGCAGATAAACGTGCCAATGTACAGCTTTAGCACCCATACAATCAAGTCACGCAACATGGTAATAATCTTGTTGAGCGAGCGTCCAAGTGCAGCAACAGCGTTCTCGGCGGCTGATTCCACCATGGTTATAGTGGCCATCGCGACAGTGCCCGGAGCGTTAACAATTGCGTTGGCTGCAGTATCGACTGAAGAGCATCCGTAGTTGAGTGCCAGGGCAGCTTCAGTGGCCAGACGCTGTGCGCTATCAGCCATCATAATATAGCCAACGCCCATAAAGATAATCAGAATGACGGTCTGGCTGGCCCACGACCGCGAGATCATACCCCACTTGCCGACATATGGCGCAATTTCACCATCTGCGTTCGGACGGCGGTTTCCGGGAGGTCCTGGCGGCGGAATCTTTTCCGACATGTGCGGCGGCGGCATGTTTGGTCTTCCATATGGGCTGGGCGGCCGTCTGTTTGGGCCCGGCGGCGATGGTCTTCTGTGGTTTGGCAGCGGCGGTCTGTTGGGACCAGGCGGCGGTCTGTTGGGACCAGGCGGCGGTCTTCTATTGGGACTGGGCGACGGTCTTCTGTTAAAACCGGGCGGCGTGTCCTGTCGTCTGACTGGCTGCGGCATATTTGGCCTTCTGCTTGGACCAGGAGGCGGCCTTCTTCCTGTTGGCGGCTGGCTGGCGTCATAGTATGTAATACGCGGATGCTTTATCGGCGGTGGCTGTGGTTTGGACTCGCCAAAGTCGCCCATAGCTGGGGCAGTGAGCTCCTCGTTTCTCGGCGGCCACTCGCCCTCGTCCATTAGTTCGCGCTTGGGCTTTATAGTTTCATCTGGGTCGTCTGTGCGCAAATACGTCTCGCGGGGTAATTCCTTTTCTTTGACATTGATGTCACCTTTCTTTGAGCCGTCCGGCGGCTGGTGCGAGGGTGGGCCGAGATTCAGACTGTGGAGATCCTGGTATTTTTCATTACCAATGTGAGAGGTGCGGTCGTCTACGGTGCTTTCCAGGTCGTCGTCGTCATAGTTGTTGTCATGTTTCTTGTCCGGCGGGTACTCATCCTTTCCGAAAAACTGCTTGTAAAAATTATCCATCCTCTCAATACAACAAAATGAATAAAGAATAAATAAATGTGTACGAAGAGAGAGAGGGAAAACCCTAGACCATGGATTTTATTTCTTTTACCGCGCCAAGGCAGCGCAGTTCTTTTCTCTTGTGTCAAATAAAGTATAAAGGGCTAAAGGACTAAAGGGATAATAATAAAAAGGGTCCATTTCCTTTTATTATATTTCTTTTGGGCATGCAGATGATCGGGTGACAGAGTAGAATAAGGCTGAATAAAATAAAGAACACAATATGCGCAAAAGAAAGTGCAAATTAAAGACGGAAGGGTAAAGGTATTCACGCGTTGTTGACGTCGTTGGCGCTGTTGACGCTGGACGGCATGGGAGGCAGTGCTAGTGGCGGCTCAGACTTTACGGGCTCAGGCTCAGATTTCAATGGTACGGGCTCGGCTATAAATGGTGAGGATTCGGATTTGGGCTGGTCGGACTCTGACTTTACCGGCTCGTTGGCATCAGTTGTGACTGGGCTTTCAGGAGCAACGCTGCCCGAGACAGATGACCGCGGGATGCTGTCGGCAGCCGCAGGATGGGTGGGCGGCAGACCAAGCAATACAATAGCTTCGGCATATTCCTCGGGTGTGGGCTTGATCAAGTGGTCATTAAGCAGTTTGTTCATGGTATACATGAACAGGCGATCAGTGTCGAACATGGTCTTGAGCTTATCGTCGCACAGGATATAGCGTTTGTCGGCAGGGTCTTGCAGATCTTGCTGCTTAATGTACTTCCACAAGTTCTTGACGACTTCAGTGCGCGCACAATACTTTTGGTCGAGGAAATCGGCCAGTTCAGGTGACAACTTCATGGGCTTTGACAGGCCAGTCTGGCGCACGGGACGGTTCGGATCTTCTTCGCGCTTCCTTTTGCGCTGCAGCTTCTTTTCGTTCTCAGCCTTGCGCGGACGGCCACGCTTGCGCGGTGCTGCATCGGCTGGCGGTACGCCAGGGCCAGACGGCAGAGGCGCGTTGGCGGTGCCGTAGCCTGGCACATGCAGACCCATCGGCGAGGCACCGTAAACTCCGCCAATGGCGTTCTGGTTGGCGTACTGTTGCACATATTGCTCCTGGGCCTGCTGGCGCATCTGCGACTCGGAGTAGAGCTGCTGAAACTGAAGCTTGATAATGTCGTCAATCTCCGCCTTGTGGCTGTCCAGCGAGGAGTTTAGCTCGTTTTCCAGCTGTCGCCGCACCTTTTTCGCGGACACGGTGGGGAGGTCCGACATTTGCAAAATGTCCCGAATGCGCGGCGTGAGTCCCGCAATGTCCATGGTGCTGTTGTGCGAAAAGTGAATTAAGGATTAAAGAGAAAGAATGGCGCAACCACAGCTGAACGCAACAAGTGAGGAGAAAAGAGAGGAAAAGAATAAAGAGTAGAGAAAAATCGAAGAGTGCAGAAATTCAACGGGCCGAGGCATTCGATTGGTTGTTTTTTCCTCATGAGAATAACAAGCAGAGATATGGTTGGCTAGGACCGCCAGCTTGCACGTGATGACCGTATCATTGGGCATTTAGCTTGGTTGGCGAGACGCCGGTCCATGCGCAGCTCTTTTGCCACAACAGGTCAGCCTTTGCGGTGCTGCCGAGCCAGAAGCTGGCCGCAGCCGGCGCGCAGTCGGCGTAGTAGCCGCCGGACACAATCCCTTTCTCAGTTGCGCAGAACAGCGACGTACGAGCGCCCTGGTCGGGTCCCTGGGCCACCGACGCAATGCAGCGCTGTGCCCACGCTGGGAAGCTGTGCCAGAACCCCGAAGCGGTGCTGCCAGGGTGCACGGCAGCGACCTCAACGGTGGCAGGGTCGAGTCGGCTCGCGAGCTGGCGTACAAACGAGTTTACACACAGTTTGGACTCGCCATACCGCAGCGAGAAGAAGCCACCGCCCGACGCACGCAGGTACTTTTCGTCGGTGGGAAGACCCAGCGTAAACACATGGGCCGACGAGCTGACACACACAATACGGGCCGGTGCACCGTCAGATGAGGGTTGCATGTACGGCAGCAGTAGCCGGGTCAGCAGGAACATTGACAGATAGTTGATCTGGAAGCACAGCTCAAAGCCGTCGGGCGACACGCCAGGTGCGCCTGCGATTCCGGCGTTGTTGATCAGCGAGTGAAGCACACGCTCAGCTGGTGGGCGCTGCGCCCATGCCTGGACAAAGGCGCGTACGCTGTCCAGCGATCGCAAGTCCAGCGCCATGTACGACAACTGGTCGCGCTGGCAGCCAGTCTCCAGCACAATGCGATCCATGGCTTCGCCAAACGCCTCGCTGCCTTCATGACCAGCCAGTACAACCTGAGCGCCTAGCGCGGCCAGTCCAGCTGCTGTGGCATATCCAATACCTCGGTTGGATCCTGTAACCAACACACGCCGTCCGTCCTGGCGCTGGCGTGGCACCCATTCGGCGCGCGAATTGTCTGTTGGCGAAAAACCCATCTTGCAATTTGAGTATTAAAAGTCGAAAACAGGCGAGCAAGGAACCACAACTCTGGGAAATTGCAAACAAAGTGGCTAGGAAAGCCGCTATGCACGTGATGCATGGGTTTTCCATCAAATAAATAATAGACCATTTTGACAATTCCATCAGATCAACTCGGCGGCTTGGTTAGCTGGAGATTAGCTTCATGGTCAGGACACTTTTCTTCTGTGTCTATAACGTTTTTGACGCAGAATCGGCATATTTCAAAATGCCAAATGGGCAGGATGTTGGATGAAATAATAAATGCTATAAAAGACAGCACATATTTCACAGAATATGATTAAGCAAGCATTTTCTTATAATCATAACTTTATTTTCAAAACTCTTGGATGGTTATAGCCCTACATAGCTTAACATCACAATGTTAAATGAAGAGTCCATTTTTCTGCACATCAACTTTTGAGCTGTGATCACCACTTGATTTCAGCCCAGAAAGCTGGCAGGCTGAAGGCAAGCTATGGCTTGGTGTTGTGTTGTTGTGTTTAGACCTTTTTGCTGTGGGTTTCATATGTGTTGAATTTTATAGTTGACACAGTTGAACTAGCAAATACTTGGCAATTGGTGCAAACTCAGGTAATCAGCGTGCCTGTTTAGCAGTTGATGCAGCTGTTGGGCAATTGATATGCAGGTGCTGTACACTGAATTGGTAAGCAGATGCAGTGCACAGACACAGTACATAGATATGAAACACCAAAAATTGACACACAGAATAGCTGCGTGCTGGTATCCTGTGTTATTCTAGAGCTGCACACTAAAAGAGTGGCATACCAAAGACCTGTGCATAAGAGAGTGGTGTGCCAAAAGAGCCATGATATGTTGAGCCACAGTGTTATACAATACCTTTTATTATTGTAAGGTATACAGAAAAATATTTGTAATTAAAACAATGCAGAAATAAAGAAACAAACCTGGCCATTACTCTTGTCTCACAGTTTATCAGGCCATATATCACCTATGGCTTGTTAGGCCTTAAGTAAGCAGTAATCACAGCCCAAAAATGATGTACAGAATGATATGAGGAAAAATGGACTCTAGAGGATAGCAATGTTGTTGTATAATCATGTGAGACATGCATCATGTCACATGTATTATGCATATATTGCACATCATATATTGAATAGGCTTTTCCCTGTGTCAGTACATGACTGACACCACATATAAGGACATACTGTCCTGTAGTATTTTTGTAGGAAAATAACTTGTTTTGAAGTCACAATAATAATTATATAATACCATTACAGGCAGGTCATTGGCTGGTTCCTGCCCTACACTGGTATTTCCTAGTACACTGCGTAGTTGTGTGGGCAGGGAATTGAGATGGGCATTGCTGGACTCCAATGCTGCCATTGCTGATCTCCTAGGTGGGATGTGCAAGTAGCACCCTGTCTATAGGTTGAAAGGTATTAACAAGCATGTAATCAGAATGTTTGGATCCTTGAATTGAAATTTAAAATGCAAATATGAGAAAAAAATATGGCTTGATATCACCTTGTTGCCCTCTTAAGTACAGCTCTGTTAGTTAACAATCTCACTGAGTTACCAAATGCCTTTGGGGATCCAGTTAACAAACAGGACACATGATCATAATAATGACCATTTATAATCTACTGATAAAGAATGGTCAAAGTGCTACAGAAGAAGCACTTGACAATTAATTACTGGGAGACCCTTAGCTTTTCTATAATTGTTCTGAGATATATATTCATATGAACAACCTCTTAACCTGACATACAACCTGCTGCCTAAGCCTGTAGCTAATACATTAGAGTAGAGGGCCATGAGGATCAGTCCTAATAGCTCTCTCAAACCCCTCTCCCTCAAAAAAAAAACTCCCTCTCCAAATACACTGTGTGGCTCTTATGTGTGTGTATCTCTTGTACACAGCTCTCTTATGTATGGATTTTCTATGCATAGCTCTCTTGTGTGCATGTTATGTGAGTCTGGCAATAATTATATGACAGCACCCATAAGGTATCATACCTGCCCTCAGAGAGTAAATGCAAGCCCTACCATGCAGCCAATATGGATGTAAATCTATTTTTCTACATAAAGAGTTGCGTTTTTTTACAATGCAACGCGGGTTTCTCCTAGAGAGGAATTCGACGCCGGCAGGCGTCCAGAAGAATAAGCA
>JANBQW010000017.1:0-36833 GCA_027577515.1 Coemansia sp. RSA 678
ACGCCCTTTGCCTTGGCACTAAGATGGTCACACGGTTTTATTCTTCTTTTCCCGCACTTATTTTTGGCTTTTTATTCTGCTACCGCGTGGTTTCGTTTATCTGCCCAGAATAAAGGTCTTTTATTCCTCTTTACTTTTTATATTATTTGGCGTGCTTGGTCGGACCTGAAACCTGGCTTTTGCGTAAATGTAAGTCCGCTCTTGAAGCGTAATCTGTAAACCAATTCACACTGTTTCCCATCCATATTTTGTCTGTACACTAAACACCCTCTGTTTAGGTCATACAACACCAGATATGACGACAAGGGCGGCGACGGGTACGCAAGTAACCCGTATGCGACGTACTCGTCCAAGGGCAACCCCCTAGGCAACGAGCGCAAGCCCGAGAACAAGGCGCAACAAGTGCAGAGCCAAATCGACGACGTCGTAAACATCATGCAGGAGAACATCGACAGCGTAATGCAACGCGGCGAGAACTTGGACAATGTGGGCCAGAAGACCGACCGTTTGCGCGACGAGGCACAAGTGTTCCAGCGGTCGGCGGTGCGGGTGCGCAAGAAGATGTGGTGGAACAACATGAAGTGGAAGATTATCATTGCTGTCTGCCTTATAATCATCATCCTGGTTATTGTCTGTAAGTGTACTTGTGCTGCGATGGTTTTGTGCATGTGTAGTGTTCAATGTTGACTAAAGGCGAGATTGTTCGTTCTGTAGTGTCGGTTGTTCTGAGCAAAAAGAACTAGAGCGGCGGCTTTTGGCTCTCTTGTTTTTTTGGCCCTCGATGGACGTTTTTGGATGTATATTTGACTTTCTTTTTTCTGGTTTGGTCTTTTTCTGAGATGCTGGGGTTGTAATCGACCACGCGCTTGGCAAGCGTACTGTATTTCGCGTGTCGATGTTGCCAGTGTTTGGGGGAATATGTTTGGTGCTCGGAGCGTGGTTTCAAGCCCCGCTTATGGATCTCGGGAGACTTCAATTTACCTGCCTTTTTAGTAAAGCTGCTGTTGTTTCTTTTCGCTTATTAAATTTATTTACACAGCTCCATGTGATTCGTGTCGTTGATCAAGTGATCGATCAGGTCGAGTCGTCAGTGAAGGGATGTTGACGCACGCATTCTCGCCAACAAAAAACAACCGCTTGGCAACAATCAGCCTTTCTTTTTCTACCTCTATCGATACCCGCCATCGTACTTTTTCTATTCCGTGGGTTATTGTTTTACCAAAACGCACACACTTGTGCACGCAACGCGGGGTGGCAAATATTAAACCACAACCTATTGATACCTATTTTTTCTATTGTCTTTTAGGGGTGGTGTAATTTCGTCACTTTTTCTGCATTAGGCTTCTTTTATAAAAGTGAAAACGGGGCGGTCGTGTGAGAAAAGCGTACAGAGTGAATCTGGTTAAAGAACAAGGAATGTCGGTTTCTAGCAGTGTTGCTCGTGAGCTGGCGGCTGGTCAATCTCCCAGTGCATTTGCTGGGTCTGAAATGAACAGTGAAGGCGACAAGGACGGGACAGGCAGTGAGGACGCAGCAAGCAGTGAAGACGATAATGACGAGGCCGACAGTGAAGATAGTAATGACGCGGCCGACAGTGAAGACGATAATGACGCGGCTAGCGAAGACGGCAGCGAGTACGGCGGCGATGCAGCCGGAAGCGATCCAGACAGCAGTGAAGAGCCCGCAGCCAAGCGCACACGAGCGGGCGAAGAAACAGTGTTGTTCGTGGAGCAGGGCGGGCAAACATACCATGTGGGCGACCATGTAATACTGGAAGACCCTGATAATGCGAGCGGGACGCAGGGCACGGAGCTTCCGGCGATTGCACATATCCACGCCTTGCGGCGCGTAAACGGCGCGACAGAAGCAACGGTCTTATGGTATGTGCATCCCCAGCTGACGCCGCACCCATCGTACATGGAGTTCCACGCCGACGGCGTTCTCCGGACATTCCGGCAAACCACAGTTCCAGTGTCGCGATTCCAGCAGCGATGCTATGTGCAGCTTGCGAGCGACGAAGTAATAGGTCATCCACGAGAGTGGCGCGAGGGCGAGCGTCGGTTTGTGTGCGAGGCGCGGTATGTCGACAAAGGAGGGTTTATCCAGAAAATCAAACACCGTGGGTTTTGGCCCGATGAAATGACCGAAGACCGCATGCAAGCAGTTGCACGTCCGGTGCCGTGGGCAAACGGACCGCGTCAGCTTGTGCGAGCGCCGGTTCTTGTCCGCGGCGACGACGATACGAGTGCATCGCATACTCGGCGCAGCACACGGCTGGCGACTGCGCCAGAAGCAGTGCCTGCAGCGCCTGAAACTGTGCCGCCCAATGGGCAGATGCTGGCGTTCCAGCAAATGCTCGCTCAGCAGCAACAGCCGTTTGTGCTGCCTGGGCTGGCGCCAGCGTCGATTGGCCAGCTGCCCGGCATAATGCCAACGAGCCCGGCCAACGTTATGCCGATGGTGCCGCCGCGGCGGCGTGGCCGTCCGCCCAAGAACAAGCAGCTAATTCAGAAACGTGCCATGGAAGACGCCGCCGCCATGGCCGCCGCACAGCAACACCAGCAGCAGCAGCTCTTGCAAATGCAGACACCGCGCCGCCCGCCCATGTACCCAGGCCGTCCGCCCACGTCGTTTGCACATTCACCGGTCACGTCGTTTGCCCACTCGTCTAGCCTGTCTGCGCCCATGCTTGCGCGCTCCAGCCCAGCTGTTCCGCAACCGCCGGTGGTACGACCGCAGTCGCCGCCACGGCCCGTCTCTATTCCATACGCTGATACAAGTGGGGAGCCGCAGTTGCCGAGCAGTGTTGTGAGTTTGTTTCCGACGGTTAATGGCCGCATAAAGTGGTATGCTACTGCGCCCGCGTGCCAGCTGCCGTTGCCGCAGATGCAGCATTCGGCAGAGTACTTGCGGTGGAAGCACGAGTAAATGTTTTTAGTTTTGCGTTATGATCAATCAACTGTGTAGATTCTTCTGGTGCTTGTTTGGGGATATCCGCTGTAGTGAAAGCCATGGGGATATCCGATACAAAATGGGGAATTCCGCACATGTGAGCCAGCAATTCAAATTTCTGGCAGTGAAATGCTGAATTTTCTGGGTTTCTTGTTATTTGCGGAATTCCCTTTTTGTGCTGGCTGGGGATGTTTAAGCTTTAATTTTTATTTTTGTTTCAGCCAGTAACATGCTTGAAACGCCCTTTTCCCCATTACATGGCGCATTTCCGCAACATCTTTGCCCCTGTATTTCAAAAGTTGTCAATCTCGGAGGGGCTGTTGCGGGCCTCGTGCTGATACCCGCAAAAGTACACAATTGCCACGCAAGAGTAAAAAAAGTCGGCATTGCATCAACTTGCAGTGACACAACGAATGCGTCGACTGAATATAAAACCAACCCGTCTGTCGCCTTCTTTAAAGCCAGCATAACTCCAACTTTTCAATTTTCTCTATTGATTTCGTGCTCCAAAAATATCAACTACATGGCCTAGAACCACATACAATATTAGCCTGCATTTAGCCATTCTTCCTTTTTTTGATCTCGACGCTTGTATAAACCATTTCTTTGCCATGAGCCATATCTACCAGTTCCAAACTACGACAATGCCACAACTCTCCACACAAAGCTTGCGGCCGAGTACCGCCATACCACACTTAACACCCGTTGCATTGCCAGCCTCGCAGCCCTGGACACCGAGTCTGGGCGCCCGAATTCTCAAGACTTTTGTGCGCGCACGAGATGCCATTCTGCACGAGTCGCCGCCCGTGTACATGCGCGGCGCATGGGCGATTATCAACGATGTGCCGTACCCGCCGCCACCGCCGTATGCAAGTAGCCGACATCCGCCAACGTACGACGAGGCGATGGAAATTGGCGTTGTCGCGTCGCCCATGCGCGTCGAGCAGCAAATGCAGGCTCAAAGCCGTGTTCCCCGTGTGGCGTCGGCCCCACAGCTAAGTGCGCTGGCTGATGCAGCGTACGACACGATGTTGCCACCGGTTGACGAGTGCGTGTTGCCGTCGTACGCAGGCGCCGAAGATACAGAGCTTGTGTCTCCGGTCGTTCAGGGATGGCGGCTGGGCGAGTCTGCGTTCGAGAAGCCGCCCATGCATCCAAAAGGATATACGTATGCAACACGTGTTTAATTCCCTCTCTCTGTGAAATTGCATCTGTGACCTATATTGCGTCTAATTGCCAGTTAATGTGTTTTATATTGTTGTTTGTTTGTATAAATTGTTTTGAATATATAGCTCCATTACACAATATTAATCCCCGAAAAAATTTATTTGAGCCAGGTGATACGGCTGACCATTAATTGTATTGATGCTTACTTTTTGCCTGCGCATGTGGGCGAGTTTCTCGGCGCCCAAGACTATTTGCTCCATTTGTTGTGCATGCCAGCATGTACTCACATGGCTTTGCTTGTTTTGAACCAGAAATAGCTTGCCTTGCCTTTAATTCGTATGTTTGCTTGGCATCACCCACGCCGTTAAGCTAATTTAAATTTGTTTATTAACTTTAAAACACTAGGATAGATTTAAACCACTGACATTTTAACCAGCAGAGCCCTTGGTAAACAAGCGACAGTGTTTGAACGTACAATTACTCATTATAGCCATGCTGGTTCTAGCGCAATCTCACCATACTCATTTTACATACACGTAGGGTTTACTTCTTCTTTTTCTCTCCAAGTTCGTTAATATCTTTCACAAGATCATTAATATCGTAATGGGTGGTCATTTCACCGGTATACATAATAAATATAGCTCTAGTTGTTATAAGGAATGTAGAGGAATTAATTGGTAGTGCAGATTTGGAGAGGAAACTGCCTCCGGGGTTTTGCTTTTTATATGAGCGGTTATTAGTTTTCCTTTCTTCGGAAAACAAAAAAGCGTGCTGCTCTCTTCTATTGCTCTAAAAGGAAAATGAACTTTTAATCCAAGTTTTAATAAAACTAGCAGTCATTAGTGGGGAGCCCCAGTTTTGCATGCAGCCATTGCAATTTACATCTTTATTAATTTAATGACCAGTGGTTGGTCGTCTCTCTGAAATTTCCTTTTTCGCTAATTGGATACTTGTCAGTCGCAGCGGGGCTCTTTTGCTTTGGCAGCACATGATTTTTCTAGCACACAATTACAATTGGCGGGGTTTAGACATGCATGGGACTGTAGTACTAGATGGTCACGCCTATTTGTTCTAGTTCTCTATCTATTATACTAATATCATACATGCAAGCTCTTAAGGATTTTACTTTATTATTAGATACTAAACAAAGACATATACTAACAAGCAACATGGACGTTTTCACGTTATAACTATATTAGTGAGTAGGGCAACATCAGTAGGATGTTTACTGTTGGGCAATGAGTACGAAATTGATACATTAATGCATTCACCAATGTTAACACTCAACTTATCATTACTTCCAAGGGCCTTCCACCCACTGCCTTCGTCGTATAGAACACTATGAATAGTGCAGTTACTGTGTTCAACAGCTGCCTTGCAAGAACCCCAGGGATCTTCCTTGGAAATACTGTCTAGACTGACCATAGGACCACCACCCATTGTTAATAATTTAAATGTCTAAAGTAAGAGTAGCTTAAAGAAGAAGAAAAAAGCAATTGTTCAAGCACTCCGTGTTTGCCGAAAGTGGACGGAAAAATTTACCTTTTTATTGTAATGGCAAGCGGAATAGGGGGTTAAGACTTCTTGCCTTTGTCTTTTATGCCAACCAATGTGTAGTTGAACGTCCTCTAGTTTATTAAAGACCGAGGATGGAGAAATGTATCCATAGTGTTTTAAGTAAAATGTGGGTGGCTCCTGTTTCTGCTATATATCATTAACACATATATTTGACAAACAACAATGCGCTTACACATTTTGCTTGGCAAGTAATGCACGAGCAACACGAGATCCAGTCGGTCGGTCTAGCTTGTCAGATATCCACTGGCCAACATATACCAGCTTTTGCAGGTCAACGTTAGTGGTAAAGCCGTTGCCTTCAAGCATATAAACAACGTCTTCGGTAGCAACATTGCCAGTAGCACCCTTAGCATACGGACAGCCACCCAATCCAGCAACAGACGAGTCAACTGTGCGGACGCCCAGCGCAAGAGCAGCATAAATGTTGGCCAGCGCCTGTCCATATGTATCGTGGCAGTGGATGGCCAGCTGGTTGGCTGGCACAACCTTGGCAACTGCGTCAATCATCGCTTGAATCTCGTATGGCCGTCCAACGCCAATAGTGTCGCCAAGCGATATCTCGTAGCAGCCCAAATCGGTTAGATCCTTGGCCACTCGAGCCACAGCCTGCGGGTCAATTTTGCCCTCGTACGGACACCCGGCAACACACGAGACGTAACCACGGATCCGTAGCCCATGGGCTTTTGCCATGTCAGCAACAGCAGCAAACCGCTCTATGCTCTCGGCAATCGTGCAGTTGATGTTCTTTTTGCTGAATGATTCAGAAGCAGCGCCAAATATGGCAATCTCGTGGGCTCCGGCTTTAATCGCTGCCTCCAGGCCCTTGATGTTTGGCGTGAGCACCGGATACGATACCCCGGGCTTGCGCGTAATGTCTGCCATTACTTGCCGGGCATCTGCCATTTGCGGCACCCATTTGGGCGAGACAAACGATGTGGTCTCGACGACAGACAGTCCTGCGTCTGCAAGCCGGTTGATCAATGCCACTTTGACCTCTGTTGGAATAATTTGCTTCTCGTTCTGCAGCCCATCGCGTGGACCAACTTCGACTATTTTGACAAACGACGGCGAGCTGCTTGGCGGCACGGCTGTGTTCTTGGCTACCATGGTGGTTGTGCTAAACCTGCGTGTTCGCAAAGCAAAGTGATGCCGCCACGCTTTGAAAAATGCGCGGTTGCAAGTAGAGAGTGCCATTTGGAGTACAGGGCAGAATAACGAAGCAGAGAAGAACAAACTTGGAGGTTTCTCAAGGACGATGCGTGGTAAACTCACAATCAGCCACCTATTTTCCCACGCTCAAACCCGACTGGAATGGCGATCTGCACGTTCATCGAGTCGTTAGTATACACATTTTTAGTTGATATCTCAGCTCGCTAATCGTATTGTGCTGCCAAACCATTTGTTCTTTTGGCAAAAGATAATTTGTGAGACTCGAGATCAGATGACGTAGCATGCAAAACATTGGATGCCCAGACCACACGAATCCGCCAAAGCGTAAAAAGGGGTTTCATTTATTTTCCGCTGTCACCTTTTGTGCATTTTTGTCTACATTAATTACAGTCGCAAATGAACAACGCAAGAGACGACGAGAAACATCTACTTGCCGAGGCATCGTCACTTCCGACACCTGTGAGCCAGCCCCAGCCCCAATGTGCTTGGTGCGGCAGGGCAAAGAAGGCAGTCAAAGCGGTGCTTGCACTGGTTGCAGTAGCGCTTGTTGTGACTATGTGCGCATACGCCGGGTCAAAGTCACTATTTGAAATAGTTCCGGGCTGGCTTGGATGCGAGGACAGCATGCCAAACAACATTCCAGGCGACTGCCGCAGCTCCGGATGCCGCAGCGGATTTACATGCTCGGCAGTTGACGCTCAGGTTGCGTGCTTTGTCGGGCCCTGTCCGTCGACTTTCTACGAGTGCATTCCGACTGCAATGGTGGGCAAGCCAGACGCGACAGAGGCGAATATTCTTCCGATTAGTGCCGAGAACAGCCCTGTGATGGCACAGCCAAGTCCCGATGCAGAGCCAGATGTGTCGAACGGCAAGAACCAGAGAATCACAGAGGCCTTCTACTCGTGTGTGCAGCAGCACGATGGCCAGACCACCTGGATGCACCCGGTCGATGGATGTAATACCTGTCGGTGCACTCTGCGTGGCACTGTCGCGTGCACCAAGATGTTGTGTAGCCCGGGGATTCATGCCGCCGACGCAGTCAGCCAGGCTGTGAACCAGGCCGGTGATGTGCACACAACAGTCATGGTGGCGCTTGCCAGTGCCAGCGGTGACACCGAATCCATGTTCTACACTTCAATGCCAATCGACATTGAAGCATAGTTTGTACCTTTTTATCCTTTGTTTATTAAACCAACTGCCTATATTTTTCATCAACTGAATGCTAAAACAATGCCTGTGGGGGTTTTGCGCAGCCACATATTTTCTGATCGTTGCTGCTTCCGCGTTGTTTGTTTTATAAACTCTTTATTCTTGTACAAATTAGCTGCGTTCCAATTGCTTTATATTTTTAATTTCTACTTTGTTGTCAACCGCACGTTTATTATAGCTATTTTAAAGTTATTATGCCTCAGCGGCACACGAACAATGTACAATACCAATGACGATTTGGGCGAAATTGACCTGGACGCGATAGACGATAGCCTGTGGGATGATCTTCTCACCGACGTACAAGATCTAGATCCAGCGCCTACCAGCAACAGCAATGGCGACACGTTTATGCACAACGCATACACGACTGCACTGACAAAACCAGCAGCAGCGACACAGAATGGCGCCAACAGTGCCGCACACTTAACATCGACGAACTCTCGCGGATGGAACAGTAGTACGCCTGTAGGCGGCCAACCAAAAGCTGCGCGTACACAGCTTGGGCAGCACACATACATACGCAAAGGTTCAAAGCAATCAAACCCACACAAGCAGCAGCCAGGTGTTAACCCTGGGCAGCGGACACTTGACTCAATGTTTGGAATCAAACCCAAGGCACCAATCCCACCGCCGCTGTCGTCGAAGCGGCCTATGCAGAGCAGCCATGGAGTAAACCGTGCCGAGTCACCAATGCACCCGCCAACCAAAGTTGCTAAGATGCAGCCTGAAGATGACGATATCATTGACCTGGACTTTGACGTAGATGATCTAGATTTCGTTGAAGAGTCGCCACGGAGAAACAAGCCAGCACCAGGGCTGAACCAGCCGCCTTCTCTTCCAATTGGACACAAGCCGCCGTTGTTTCAGGCGCGTGAGTTGATCATCCGCAACACTGGCGACAACTCGCTAGTCGAGAGCACCCACGCAATGGATACACAAGCTCTAAACACATTTGTATATCCGCTGCTGTACGGCCAACCTGCGCGCGCATACCAGCAGGGTGCGATTCAGCACTGTATATTTCAGAACACGTTGGTCGCGCTGCCAACGGGCATGGGAAAGACGCTAATTGCTGCAGTGGTTATGGCAAATTACGCACGGTGGTTTCCCAACACAATGTCGATATTTCTGGCGCCGACCAAGCCGCTGGTTGCACAGCAGATGCAAGCATGTAAGGGCATGATTCGCGCATTGTATAACCGTGCTGGCGAGCTTAACAGTCACAGCAGACAGGCAAGTTTCAGCAGCGACTGGGTTACGCAGATGAACGGCCAAACGCTGCCTAAAAAGCGGCGCGAGATGTGGGCTGCGGCGCGGTTTGTATTTTCAACACCGCAAATTCTGCAGAACGACTTGAAGACCGGCACGCTTGACATAGAGAACGCCAAACGCATCGTCTTGCTGGTCATTGATGAGGCACATCGCGCGACTGGCCGCTATGCGTATGGCGAGTCGGTCGATGCACTGCACTCGCTGTACCACGGTCCCAATTCAGCAGTGTATAATTCGGCGCAGCCTTGCAAGTCTGCTCCGTTTCGCGTCATGGCACTGACTGCAACACCTGGATCCAAAATAGGCGCTGTGGACGACATTGTGCAACGCTTACACATTGCGCATATTTTTCTGCGCACTGAAGAGTCGATTGATGTGGTGCCGTATATCCATGGGCGCCAAGTCGACGAGGTAGTCATTGAGCTTCCGCCTTGGCTAATGGCAGCACGCGACTGTCTAAGCTGTGTGATGCAGCGCAGCATCAACATTTTGTGCACAGTGTGTCGGGCGATGCACGACCCAGGCGATCCACGTCGCGTGTCAGGGTTCCAGATTCGCATGGAGCGAGACCGTTTTATGTCGCATCCACAGTCGCGCGGCATGGATATTGCCCGGATATCTGGTGAGTTTACGATTGTTATTTCGCTGGCACACATAATGCAGCTGCTGTCCGAGCATGGGCTGCGACCGGCGTGGTCAGCGCTGCAGGCATGGGATCAAGAGGTTGCGCGAGCGCGCCAAAAGCTGTGCTCGACAACACGTGCAAAGATGGATTGCGTGGGCAGCAAGGAGTGGGCCAAGCTGATGCTGGAGTTTTCCTTGTTGATTGACTTGATGGACGGTAAACCTCTGCCAAGCAATGTCAGCGCTGCAGCGGTTGCGCCTTGCAGTTCAAAAAGTGCTGCTTCTAGTACGCCGGTACGCACTGACGTTGTATCCAGCTTCTTTAATGTGTCCAACTCGAAGAGTGCGGCTGGTGCTCAATCGTCGAGTGCGGGCGCAACAACACGGATTGCTGCCCTGGCTCCGCCAGGGACTCTAGGGCACCCGAAGCTTGAGCGGTTGGTTAAAATAGTCGAAGACCATATATCCAAACACGCAGCCAGCGGAGACTCCACTCGTATTATTGTATTCTCACAGTATCGCGGCTCGGTCAGCGAGATTGTCAGAGTGCTCAGTCGCCTACGACCTGCGGCAAACGCCGAAGCGTTTATTGGGCAGAGCAGCTCTGCCGGAACAAAGTCTGGCGAAAACAGTGACAGTGGCGGCGGCTCCAGTGCTGCTGGCGGTTGGCGAGGTCGTGGTCGAGGGCGTGGACGTGGCCGAGGCGGGTCCAGTCGGTTTGGCAATGTAGCTGCGTCGCCCAACTCTGAAGAGGATTCGCTTGCCGAGCTGGATTTGGGCGACGTGGGCACGCGCGGACAGACACAGAAGGAGCAGTTGGCTGTCTTGGACCGGTTCCGACAAGGCGTGACAAATATCATTGTTGCTACGTGTGTCGGCGAAGAAGGGCTGGATATTGGCGAGGTTGACCTTATTGTCAACTACGATGCGCCGTCGTCGCCGATTCGGTTACTACAACGGATTGGCCGTACAGGGCGCGCGCGCCGCGGTAAAGTTATTGTGTTTCTAGCCAAGGACACACGGGAGGAGAACTCGTACAAGAAGGCACAGCGCGAGTACAAAAACGTGCAGGCGCGTATTGCGGAGGGAAAGGGGCTACAGCTACGCGCCGACCTGAGCCCGCCGATGCTTCCGCCGTCACTTGAATCAGGAATGCCAAAGCGGACAGAAATCCATATTTCAAAGGACGAGGTGACGCAAGCTGATGACGCAGCTGAAGAATCTTTGAGAGCCAGGGGCACAGGAGCAAGGGGAAAACGCAGCGTCGCGGCATCGGTGGGGGTTCGCCCTGAAGACATGGACGAATTTGCCCGCTTGTCGTTCAAGTACCAGCTTCCAGCAGGAACTGCTGCTGCTCGAGGTGCTGAAAATGGCGCTCAAAAGATTAGTCAGTTGCTTGCACGGGGCGTTGCCTGGCAGTCCGCCGCATCGCCTGCAATTTTGGTGGGCCATTCGCGGCAGTCGATTATGTACCAGCAGGTAATGCTTGGGCTTGAAAATGCCCGGTTTAGCCATGAGCTTGACGTTGGCGAGGGATGCTCAGAGCGTGGCAGCGGGTTTCGCATGCCTGGCTCGGCAGATAATGCACATATGGAAGCTTGGAAGTTGACAAATGTGGTAAGCAAGGCTCGCTCAACAGACAAACAGCCGCGCAGTTATCATAGAACACCATCGACGAGCAGCGACGACATGCTTGTTGACCCTAGTGCTGTTGTAGCCAGACCGGCTGGTGTGGTTGGAAGCACTTTACGTCCCAAACCAGCCAAGCCTAGCGAAGAAATACACATTGACCTTGGGTCGTCGCCGCTTCAAGACGATTTTTTGTTTGGGCGCGATACTGGTACTGCCTCCACTCGCCATGACGTTGTTGGTGGCGGTCCGAAAGACGACGTAGTGATGCGGCCTCCTCTAATACGAAAGAACTGGCCAAAGCCCAGTCGCCCTGCCAACACGCCTAAACGATCTATAATCCACGGCCAGTCGCCTGAAAGCGCCCAGCCCGCGATTTCGCACCATCGGCGCAACTCGTCGCAGAGCAACATATTTGAGTCGATTAACAAGCTCATCAAGACTGGAAAGGCAAAGTTTGCGTTTGACTGGTCAGCAGCGACGTTGGACTCAGGGCTGCTTGCAGATGCACAGGCGCGGGGAATTGACTTGGAGCTGGCAGATGTTGCAGATATTGCAGATGAGCAGCCGCAGCAGACACGGGTGGCTGAATGGTCGATATTTGGCGACATTGGCCAGCCTGGGACGTTTACCAGCCTGTACGACGAGGATCAGCTGCTTGTGCTTCCCGATCGACAAAATACCGATCAGCGTCGGCAGCCAGAGACCGATCAGCGCCAACAGCCAGAAGCACCGGGTACCGTTATGCCTAGCAGCCATATGCAAGTGCTGTACAGTGCGACGCCAGAGGATATGGCTGACCTTGGCATTCTGGACTCATTTGATATGTCGTCACTGGATAACTTCCAGGCCAGCCCTCCTCCGACACCGCCAGCGCTGACAATTCCATCATTGCACACACCAATGGTTCCTGATGTTGTTCGCCGGACCGCAAGCGCAGATGATGTGATGGTCATTGACACGCCACCTGCTGTCAGCGCAATTGACGACGAGCTTCTTGCATTTGACATTAGCACTTCGGATATTGTGGTGCTGTCGGACGAAGACACGGTTGACAATGCGACTCCAGAGCCACCCGCTCCAGTAAAGTACAAACTGTCACAGCGACACCTAAATCTGGGCGATCTAGATGCGGATATGTCGTCATCTCCACTAATTCGGCGGCGCGGCATGTGCAGGGCGAACCGGAATCCAGCTCCATCCGATACTTCTGCAGGTGACCCACTAGCAATGTTTGCGTCATCATCTCCAGTACAATTGCCGCGCAGGCTGGGCAGCAGACTTGTCCGTGGCCGCCCGCCTGCAGCGGAGGATTCCGACTCGAGTGTGGTATCTAAAATTGTGCGCAGCCCACGGCCGGTATTGTCTGTCATGCCGACAAAGGAGAAGAAAAAACGCGGGCTTCGTCGGCCGCCCAAGCCAATGAACCACATGTTTTTTGATGCCGAGGCGGCCATCGGCTACAGCGATGACGATGACGACAATGCCAACAATCGTGGTCGGCGGGTGCAAGTAAGCGACGATGAGGGCGACGGAGATGACTTGGACCAGGAATTGTCGAGCTTTATCGTTGATGACGACCATGTCGACTTTGACACACCAGGTGCTCTTGAGCGCGTTTCTGACCAGGCGCGGTCTGGGCACAACCAGTCGCCGACACGACACATTGGCGACATTTACCGCCGCTCACTTCTCAGTCCGACTACGCCGGTATCAGAGATTATGAAGCGGCTTGCTGAGCGTGAGAAAGAGCGGCGGTGGGTGAGCGATATGCCAGATACGCCAACGCGTGGCCAGTACAGCAATGGACACATGCTTGGCGATAGCATTCACGACCCAGCAAGCGACTCGATTGACAGCAACTCGTCGGATTTTGAGTCGTCCTGAGGATTTGCTTGCGCAAGCATTCTGGGTTCTCCTTATGTTGATTGTTTTCGTTTGGTGTGCCAAATTTGCAGACAACGTACGTCTGCAGATAGTATGAGCAACCACGCAAGCAATTACAAGTGGAAGGGTGCCTTCTTGACAAGGCTGCTGATAGTGTCCAAAATTTTATTAAGCATGTAGATATTAATAATATCGTGCATTCTTTCGGCACGATACAACGCTGCTGCCAAAATTGCATGCATTAACACGACGGACAGTTTCGGGAAATGTGAGTCAATTTAACAGTTCTGTCTAGTGCAATCAGGCATGGTGGTTTGACCGTTGCTGCCTTTACATGCGGCTGGGAATTAGACGCAGCAAAGTCCACATATGGCGATGCACACGGCGCATATGTATTTGTGCACAAAGAAATATACACTGTCAAAGTGCCAAGCCATGTCTTCCTTTCTTAACCAAGCAGCATGCACTTTGCTACAAGTCAGAAATGTATTATTTCACTGAGCTGGATGTTTTCTTTCACGTTTCTGTCAGTGTCAACTGACTAGCCCAGGTTGATGGGGAGAAAATCGGCGGAACTGTGAACAATGTGCAGCCCGATCACACGTGGAGCAAAACCCGACAAACAAATAATTGAGAGAATCCAAAAATGCAATAGTTCACTCTCCCAATACGGAACGACGATAAGATCCTTGATAATGCAGATCGACACTCGCAATATACGAAATATGGGGGACTGATTCGGAGGCTCGGTACCAGGGATGCAATTGTAAATTTTGTTATCTCTTATAGTGGTTGTTAACCAGCACACTGCTATCTGCTAGCATAAACAAACAGTGCGGTAGGTACTGGTGCAGCACGACCAAATACTGCATATTGCGTTCAATTTATCTAATTTGCGGGCGGGTAATAAAAGCTGCCGATCACAGCATGGTGCGAGTGAGCAAAAATATTTGGCACTTTCTTTTTTGGGCCACCTGCAAGCTGGATTGCGCGCATCCTTTTCTAATTTCCAAGGATAAGCAGCAAACGCCGCATGTTGCAGATGCGTGGAGCGGAGGAGACACCGCGGAACTCGCCGAGTATCCTCGCGACTAAAAACTGCACAGAGCGGTGCACTTTCAGATTTTTGGACAATAAAAGCACTTCATTTGGCACCACGAGTGGACTGGACCTACATTTGTTCTTGCTTTTCCACTTTTTCAGGGTTCTCTCTAAAATCTGTATTTATCGCCTGTATTTTCTCTATAAAACATTTCGTTGTAGAAACGAGTCATATCTACACTTTTGTATATACACAGCACCCATCTGTCATTGTTCTCGTAAGGTTACGTCTATCTCGTAGCACGCGACACATACAGCTTCAATTTAGACACTCCGCTGTCTATCTTTGTCAAACCACAGCTAGAACGCAGCAACGTCTTGGATCATTGTATATTCAGGTAAGCACTTGCGCACATTGTCCCTCTGTGTCTAACTTGGCGGCTAGAGATAGCCGATGGTGCAACAAATAACACCAGGCAGCGATGTCTTATAATATATGTTTTTATTTGCTATGCACGGCCAGGCAGAAAAGCACTGCGCGTTGCTATTTTGCTGCGCGTTGAGGATTCTGCGTCCAGAAAAGCTGATGTGCGCATTTCCAACCGCGCATATTACAGGATGGTCCTCTCGCAGGAACAAAAAGAGATTCTCCTTTCTGCCGAGCGTGCAATTCCCGAGAAAACATTGCGGCTGTTGTTTTGCAGGTGGTTCAGCCGCTGTCTTTTGCCGTGCATACAAAACCAGCCAACTCTTCCTCGGCCAGCGCGGCACATTCCAAAGCTGTGTTGTCCAGACGTTCTCTTCTTTTGACTATCTTGCTATATACTCCAAAGCACTTTTTCTTCCCTTTGTTTAACACCTGGCTACTCGACTACTAAACTAGCGTTTTCTTGCATTTCCGTACCCGTGTCTCACCATGGATTCGACACATCTGTTACCGCCAACGGGCATATCCAATGACCCGCGCAACCGCAAGGACAGTAGTACGTTTCCCACAATGCCGAGCTCAAATATCACAATGTTCAAGCTCACAACGTCGGCAGGCAACTCGATTGAGCAGCCGGTACGGCCAGGCGACCGGTTTTCGGGCGTGCTGGTGATACAGCTAAACCGTCCGATATCAGCAACACAGGTGGTTCTGGATCTGACAGCATCGGAGCGCTGGGCAACCACACTCAAGGGCACCACGCGCCCAGAGCGCACGCAGTTTTTTGCGCCCAGCCTGGTGCTGTGGAAGGCTGCACGCAACGGCGCAGCCAACGCATCAACGGTGCTCAGCGACGGGCTCCATGTGTTCAATTTCTCCTGCCAGATCCCCAATCTAAACTATCCCCAGAACGTGCAGAGCCCAGAGTTTGATATTACATACTTGCTTGAGGCCCGGCTGATGGCGCCCAAGGACTACGGAGGTGAGCAGGTTGCGGGCAAAGTTGCCAAAGATCTATTTTTCACACCACTGGTCGTGCTGCTGCCCAGCCCAGAGCCGCTGGTGTCTTCCGAGACGCTGTTCTTTGAAAAGAAGGGCAAGCGCGGCAAGGCGGCAGTCGAGGTGCGCGCGGTGGCCAGCCGTCAGCTGCTTCCAGGCAGCAAGGTCAAGATTGACGTGGCGATCAAGGAGCTTTCGTCGTCAAGCTGGACACGAGTCATAGTGCGTTTGTTTGAGCGCACGCGGTGCAGGATTAGCACCCAAATGCCGTTCTCGCAGCCGCTGTGGTCGGCCGAGCGCGAGTTGGGGCAGACCGAGCTTGTGCGCTCGTCGGTCTACAGCTACTTTATCAACGACGATGTGATGGGCAAGCCCTCCACAGGTAAGCATGCCTTTAGTCCATCTCCAATATCTACGTATGCCGCGCAATATTGCAGCTCTGAAGGAGCACAAGAACAGCAAGCTGCAATATCTTTGGTCTTTACCCAAAGAAAATGGAGCAACTGTTCTTTGCGTGCTCTGCAGTTGTGCTATTACGGATCGGCGCTCATGCATAACAGAAATTTGTTCCCGATACAAGAGAGGAAATTTTCCCTCCAGCCTATTCCGCCTATCCTGTTTGGTGAGATCTGAGCACAAGCAAATTTGCATTGTTTACTAACAGGTTTATTCCCATTTCCCGTGTATCTCCGTCTCCGCTTGTCTGTTTGTAAACGTGCTGCGTTTGGACCATCGCGCCGTGCATATTTGGTCTTTATTACATGCAATGTGGGTGCAAACATGCATGCATATTGTTTATATTTTGAACGGTGGTGAAACTGGTGCTGCTTTGTTTATCCGGGGTTGAATTTGGGCGAAGATTTAGAAACGAAGACGTCCTCTGGCGAGACCGTCACCAACGAGTCGATTGTGTTCGGAATCCCGGCGGTTCCGATCGGTGCCATGAATACCGAGCACCTTGATTTCACGCACTTTATCCGCATCGAGGTCGTTATCCCCAGTTGGCTGTCCAGCGACCGCTCGGTGTACATGGACATGCCGGTCCAGATGATGACATGTGATATCAACAGCGCTGGCCGGTTCCTCAGCCGGCGCGGTTCAATTCCAAGCATCGAGGGCAAACAGGAAAGTGACAACAGCAGCGTCGTCTCTGGCAAGAGCGAAAGCTCTGGACTGCGGTCGGCCCACACATCCGACCGGGTAACAGTGATGTCGGCTGATACCCAGGCGCTGGTGATGAACTCGCTGCCGCCGCGGTACTACGAAATACCTGTCGATCAGCGGCCAATACCGTCGCTGGTGTTTGTCAAGCAGATGAACATGAGCCAAATCCAGCAGCAACAGCAACAGCAGAACCAACAGCAGCAGGACCTCATATCGTATCAGCAGCAGATGCAGCAGATGAACATGCGCCAGTCTGGTATGGACAGTATTGCTGAGCGGTCAAGCTCTTCGGGCAACAGCATGGCTGAAGACCACAACAAGGAAAAGTACCGGTCGCGGCCGCTGCCCATGGCACCAGCAGGCGGAATGTCGGGCGGGCCGAATCCGCCGCCGCTGCCGGCAGAGCCTATGCCAATGGGGGTTCCCACAGGATCCCGACCGCCGTCGTCTCGGACGCAGCAGGCGCCAATGAGCCGGCGCGAAGGCCAAGTGCACAAGGTGAACATCAACGTGCAGCAGAACATGCGCACTAATCCGCTGATTCTGTCGCCGTACGATCCAAACGACGCGATTCCCAGCGAGCACATACCAATGCGCAGCGACTCACCGGTCAGCGGCAGCACGTCTGCAACGCCCGAAGAGGCGTACGCACTGGGCGGAACCAAGATGCGCGAGCACACAAGCCATCTTCACACGCCCATATCGCCGCCGTACAACAACATGACCAACGACGACTTTAGCGACGATGATTCAGGATACTTTAAGGATACCATGAGCCAGAGGCCAATGGACCGCGAGCACACAAACGAAAACGGCATGTACCAGGTCCGCAAAAACTCGTTGATCAAGCACTACCGCTAACATTTGTGCGATTTCCTTCCTGGGCTGTTTGCAACAGCACCGAACGGAGGCGATTCAAAATATTCTGTTGGAGTGCTTTATCAGCTGTTTATTCTTTCAGTGGTTTATATTGTTCTACATTGTGTAAAATAACAAGCCTGGGTGGCTAGGTACTTTATCTGCGAAACTAAGAAGCCAGGCTTATCACGAAATTTAATGCAGATAGAAAACTAAAAAGGTGGGGATTGAAATTACAAAGGAGAGGATTAAGCTTATCGGCGGCGATGTAGTGTCTCGTACAGATCAAAGTTGAGCTCAGCAGCCTCGCTCAAAAGACCCGATTGCTCACCGTACTGAGCGTCAGCCCACAGCGGCAGAGACGGCACACCAGAGCCAGCGGGACGTCGCCATGTGGGAATATATACGCCAGCGTCATCGTCAGTCGGATGCGCAGAAAGTTCGGGGATAGGCAGGCGCTGGCCCGGCGGTGGATGCTGTGGCAGCACAGAAAAGTCAATTCCAGTGCATTCGTTGTCGCTGTCGGGCGATGTGCGGCGGATAGTCTCAAACAGCGTGGCGTTGAGCAGCAGATTCTCCGTGTATCCCGAATACCGCTGCCCAGGCGTGATCCATGTGGCCGACGCCCGGAACGCTGCCGGAAGCGGCGGTGGCGGCTGTTGCTCGGCTGGCGTCGTAGCAGGCATGCGGCCAGCCCATATACGCGACGCTGGCTGCCACGAGACTGGACTGCCTGACATCTCGGAAATTTCAGACATATCGGACAAGTCCTGGTGCAGGGGCGACGTCTGCCGGGTCTCGTACATGCTGTGGACGGCAAGTGCGCGTAGCTCAGATGGCAGAAACTCTGGCTGGCCGATATCCAGGCCTTCAAAGGGCTGACTGATATCCAGGCCATCAAGGGTCGGGCTCAGAGGCTCGCGACCTTTGGGCACGCGCCGTAACCGCGATCCGACAGATTCAGGGCTAAGCGTCGCCGCACTGTCTGCAGCCGCACTAGCAGCAATCACCACGCTGTCCATGCTTCCAGGGCCAACACGAGTCAGCTCGCTCAGTAACTGGCCCGACGAGTTGCCCGCAGGACTCGTATCACTCCCGGGGTGCAGCACAGGCATGCTGGCCGAAAAGCGCATAGGATCCCTGTCGGCATCAGCCACATCCACATCCACAGCACCGGCACACCGCACAGCCAATTCAGGCTCAGTTACCGTGGTAATGGGCGCATCAAAGGCGCTGTCGTTCAGGTTTGCCTGGCTGGCGCGGCCCCCGCTATCAGTGCTGTTCCACCTCACGCACGCGCTAAACGACCGTCGAAGAAGTCCCGACGCTTGGTTGTCGTGGCGCCGGCGATTCGCCACCAGCTGCTGTAGACGGTGCGGAGGCAGGCATGCGCGCAGTTGTTTGGCCGCAATGCTTGCGGCGCATGTCCCTGACGGACACACGACTGTGTACACTTTGGTGTTGGCCAACAGCTGCTTCACGTGCGATTGTACGCACCCAAAGCATAGCGCATGCCCAGAGTCACATTCAACCATCCATTCGGTACTCTTGTATCGCGAACACATCCGACACACCCGTCCTTCCTCGCCCGAAGATGATGATGATGACGACGACTCTGCACGATGAGGGTTGCTAGGAACTGCCATTGGAGTGCTACCAGTGGCAGGGCTGCAATGAGCTGCATCTATGCCGTCGGCTGTGTGTTCCTCGGGCGCAAAGGCAGTCAGAACCTCAGGGTTGGCTAGCGGCGATCGAGGCAATGCGCGCGGCTGCCGGGCACCCGGCGGAGTGTGTGGGGTTAGGCTAGGCGACATGCGCGCACTCTGCGGGACCGAAACCTGCGTCGAGCTTAACGGCGGACCAATACGGCTGCGACCAATCGAAGGCACTTGATTGGCGTAGCGCAGAACCGACGATATTGCGACCGGCGGCGCAGCTGGGTCGGGCGGAGCAGGCGACGAAGCGTGCTTTAGTGGCGTGGGTCTTTTGGCACGCACTCTGTTCATCAGCGCCCTGGCTCGATTGCAAATGGTGCGGGGGCGCGGCGAATGCGGCGGCGAAAACGACGACTGCAGATGCTGAGCTGGATAAACAAGCGGAGAAGGAATGGAGTGAGGAGAAATGCACGAGCTGTCGCTATGTGCGGTGGGTGCGCCTGGCCAAATCGCCTGTGCGCTTCCCAATGCAGACTGGCCAGGGTGGGGCATGATTGTCGCGCTGATTGGTCCAGAACCAGTCTCTCCCGCGCCCAGCTCAACCATAGTCGCGCCGCGCCTGCGCGCAACAGACGTATCCGCAACTGTATTCTCAGATGTATCCGCAACTGTATTCGCTGGCATGTCTGCAACTTCACTCGCCAGCGTCGCTAGCGGCTGGCTGCTTGCTGGCATTGTGAATCCGCGCCGCCGCAGTCCAAACGTCCCCGATATCCCGCTGGGTGGTCGCGCAGTCTCGCTGCTTTGCCGGTGACGTCGAAATGCAAATCGGTGCGGCGCAATCGCTCCAGCCGATCGCTGAAGCACCCCGGGCTTAGACTGCGAGCGTGACCCATGAAATAGGCTGCTCGACGACTGTGCCAGCGGATCGGTCGGGATGTTTCGCGAATACAGCTTTACCCAGCTTGATTCGCGCAGGCTGCCGTCCATCCACTGAAACGTCTTTGATGTAAACGCATTTGGCTGAAGCTCCTGTTGTCGCCGCACAAACTCGTACATACAAAATCTATGAAGATGGTCCTCCTTCCCGCTGGTTCTGGTTTTGTGGTCCGAGTAGAAAGGTAGAAATTGCTATCTGGAAAACCCACTCTCGATTTATGAGCAACAAATCAAATCGTAAAATGTCCTTTTATGGTACACGCCTGGGAGCAAACTGATATGATCGTCTGTGCCCGATTTAGTTCCGTGTCCGAGGATCCGGTTACCAATTTTTGCTAGCACACGCCGTTTAGTCACCGTGTATCCTGCGACCAAACAAATATGCTTTTATATTTTAGCAGCTTCAGCAGAGTTTGCCAAGAGCGCCTGCGCAATCAATGTCTATCGACTGCGCACAAAGATGTCAGCCGATCGCTGTCTAATCTTTTCCGCCAAGATACAAATCAAAAATATGTTCAAGCGCGTTAGGCGGCACAAGACACGCTTTGCAAAATGTGCGGAAATGACGAGTAAAAAGAAAGAGAACGGAAACAGATGAGCTGCTATTGGAAAAGGAAGGAAGGGGAGCTGAAAGTCCAGCTCATGTCTTTAAAGCAACGAAGCGAGCATTAACCAAAGGCTATTTTCCGAAACGGCAATACCAGAAAACAACCCCGTGTGCCCTGCCATACGTACGTTGACCGGTTTCATCGGCATTGTTTGGCGTTGGTTGGTCTCTGAAGTATAAGGAGTGTCTCCCCCTCCTTGGCCAGACAATCGGCGCCTTGCCCGTATGTTTTTAGCAGCACAGCCATGAATACGATCTGCGTTCGAGCTTCTCCCAGCTATGGCCATTCCCAGCCCGATTGTGCACGCCTCGTTGCATTTGCCGAAACTTGATTATCATATGCTAGTGCTATGAGGTATGTCTGCAGGCATATGCTCAAATTCAGCGCACTACACTACAATTTTGTGTCAGTGCGAATGAATCTGTTGGCAGTAACCGCTGTACATATGCCCGGATGCACGGTGGTGCCAAAAGGCAAGTGCTTGCATCCGGTGCCAACCCCGTCCGCCACACGCGTGTGCATGAAAAACCTAAAGAGCTGTGCTTGGGTGCTGTGGCGCCGAGCTTGTTTTGGTAGGGAGCTCGAGCCCGTCGCGAGTCTGCTGGATTCTGCTGCTGGGAGACAGAAAGAGGGATGCCGTGATATGCAAACACCAAATTAGCGAGAGCGTCCCTCGAATCCCCTTCCCCGACGTCTTGGAGCTTGTGGCTCAATCATGAGCGAGTTTATTGCTGCTGTTTGCGTGTGTTCTGAATCCAGAATCCGAACCAGGACCTGATATTGGTGCACTATATCTGTGGTGCTTTCGAATCATGATAAGCGCGATTAGATCATGTCTAGCAATTAGAGCTTGCTTTCTCCACTTTAATTTAGATTGCTCATTCTGGCATTTCTATTGTACGCGTTTTGGTGTTGGTTTTGTTCTGACAAATAATGGCGACCAAAAAGAATATATGCATGGCTTGAATACCGTTTTCCACTGCACCTGATTCAGACAGCACGTCCGACATTGTTGTGTCCGGCACCGGAACGAATGATCATGTTATACAAAGACAATGACCATGCACACAGCTCTACCGGGCTCAACCCAAAACTTGCTCTTGCAATATTGCGAAAAATGTGTAAACAAAAAACCAGTTCTTTGCACAGTATTTCCTTTTTTCATATGGCTAACATTTTTCCTTCCAATATCGGTATCTGAATTGGCAATTTTATTCGAATATCCTTTTTCTTTAAAATATGAACGCTCATATATCCTGTTTAAACATGATAATAGCCGTCTTCAGACAGTAGCTCTTGTGCTTTGTGTCGCGGCTAGGCAGTCATGCTTATCAGCCACGAATGCATCAGCCAATATGTGCTGCATCACTCCATGAAGCAGGTGCCAGCAAATGTTTCTCACACCAGGCTTCAATGTATCACACTTTGAGTATGGCCGTACAGCCTGAGAATACATACGGCTGTATTCGAGGCCCTCGTCGGCAAGCCAAACTTTTCCGTGAGTCCGGACATCACTTAAAGTCACTTTAACGAGTCTGGGCACTTTTTGAGATGTTCGTTTTAAATATTCACAAGCGTGAGTGATCAGCATATTGGCCCAGTGCGGCGCCTTTTACCGCCATGCAGATCAAGCAATGTTGCGAATGGGTGGCAGGTGGAGCGGCATTTGTATTGTGTCTTAATTTGCCATTTTTCTTCCGCCGAATAGAAAGAGTGCTTACACAAGCTATGTATCCCTTTTGCTCGGACATTAGGCCAGAAGAAAATTCGTGTCTGTCGGCGCTGACTGGATGAAAATAGGGAAAGTCACGACTTGCAGCTGACTCTTTTTTCCCTTGCTTTTCTTGTCCTTGGCTAGTTGTAATTTCCTTTCTTTCTTTATTAGTACACTGCTCGTCTTCATACAAGACACCCCTTTTTACCTCCATTCACGACTTTTTATCTTTGTCATTTGGTTATTTCTTTTATTTTTAGTGCACCTACAGTTGATACTCGTATAGAGCGGTGTTTTCTTGTAAGCTATATACACGCAAGGGCTGTACAAGTCTATTGTGGTCGGTATACTTCAATCGGATTTTTGAGCGATCAGGGCTGGTACCCACGCTGACATAATAGCAGAGACCCGCGTCTCCTGAAGAAACCCCCACGCAAAGGCACTGGTGGGCTTATTACAAACGACGCCCACATCCTGAAATCTACGATACTGGTCACACACCGCGCCATATTATTATTGTCAAACAAAGACGATAGAGTAGAGACGTGAATTCTGTACTAGAACTGCAAGGAGCATTTGTGGGAACTAATGGCAGGAGAGAAGCGGAGTTTACAACAGACCCAGTCTGCAGAAGCTCTGCCACTGGCCTCAACGCAGGGTCCGACGCACAGTATGTTTCTGAACCTCAGACTCGAGCCTTTTATAACGTCGTCGTTAATTGAGATCCTGGATATCCTGGCACACCCCGTGTCAATCTCGGCCAGTGTACCGAGCACCCCACCGCCTCTCTACGAGCCTCCACCACCCTCGTACTCGTCGCCTGATACATGCTCGGTGGCGTCAATGTCGTCGCTGGATCTTGGGCGACCAGCTACGTCGTTGTTTGTAGATGCCGAGGGCGACACCATCAGTATCATTACTATTGACTCGTGTGGGTATGGTGATAGTTTACTGGACTACAGGGATACGAGCAGCAGTCAGAGTAGCATTTACAGCTATGGAATTGCTGCCAGCAATATCGCTAGCAGCAGTCTTGCGCCGAGACTGCAAAACGAGCTGGTGTTGAGCGTGATCATGTACGAGTTTCTTTCACATCGACCGACTCTATCACGGTCTTCATCACGAGATACTGTTATGACTTCTGGCTGATTATTTCTCTTGCCTCGAATGGGCAAGACATCAGCGTTTATTTTTACTATTGTTGCATTTCCTTGTAAATTTTTGCTAATATAATTCCGCATATATGCATATTGGATTTGCCATGATTTATCCGCAGTAGCATTTATTTGCATCAAGATACCAATAAATGTATTATCCTCTAAAATCCCTTATTCATACTTTAGACCCGGATAGCCAAAGTGGTCATGAATGGATAACGGATGCAAGAAATCTCCGTTGTCTGCACAACTGTCGTCAGCATTTGGCTGAATGCAAAGCAATGTGTCGTTGCTGTGGTACCACGCCTCAGTCGAGTGATGGTGATAACCCATGGTCGTCAGCGGAAGACGCGTAGCCATATCGTACTCATATACGCCCCTGTACGTGGGCACCGAAAGCGCATCGATGGCGTCGGCGAATTGCTTGTTTCCTGTCCGCGGCTGTCCTTGCGTGTACAAATAAGTACGCGACAGCAGTTCGGGCATTTTGACAGATAGATCCAAGAGACACAAGGCAGCCCGTGCTCCGCCCAGTGAGTGGCCAACAATTACAATTGAGTAGTCAGGATACTGGCTGGCGAGTGATTTCAGGTTGCTCATGACTTGGTCTTGCACACCTGTGTATCCTCTGAGAAATCCACTGTGTACACGGGACTCTGGTATTTCGACTGGCCATGGAGTCTGCGCAATGTTTATGTTGTCAGCCCATTGTGACATTTCTCCAGTGCCCTGGAACGCAATCACCAAGAAGCGACCACTGGGGTTTCGCGCTATATATCCAGCACTTGGCGGGAATCCAACATTCCAGTGGTGCTCAATAACCGTATCTTCTGTCCCTGGATACTGGCAGGCGTACGGACAGTCCCACGAATTAGTCACAGTGTAGGCTGCACCAGAGTAGGCGGCAAAAAGTGCCAGCACATCTTGCCCCTGCAGAGATACTTCCTTTTGAGCGTCAGACGGGACGTTGTTAGTATCAGCTGTATTTGTAGTGTCGCTGTTGACTAATTGCATGACTGAAGGGACAACATCGGATATGACAACCGATGCAATTGCTGACACAACTGGCGATACGACACTGATTTTAGCAGCCTCGGGTGCTGTTGAGAGTATATTCGGCGTAGCAGATACGACTGAGGACATGCTGGACATTGCTGTATCGGTAGCTGTAGGTGTATTGGACAATGCCTCTGGGATACATTTTTGGGATGCCGGAGACGCAGACAAGGCTGTCGAGTGCAGGATAAGAGCCAAAAGTGAATACTTCATAGCTGGCGACAGCATAATAATCTTTGATAATTCTATAGAGAAGTATATAACAGGGTAGATAGTACCGATGAATTGGAAGCAAGGTAATAGTTTCTGGATAAGCAGGCTGAACAATATTTAATGTCACAAACCAGCCATGTCTGCCGTTGCCGGTCACTGCTTCGGGAAACAATGGCCTAAGGATAATAGCATTTACATGGGTCGCGAATTTGCAGTTTTAGCTCCCTCTTTTCTCAATGTTTTATTTGTTATTCGAGTCTAGTTTAATAAAATATTTGAGTGACTATCAATAGCCCCGGACTAGAACGCTCACACGATCGCTGTCCCCTCCAGCAGTAATTACCGTGCATGTTCTATTGAAAACACATGACTTTAAAATGACCGCGTGTCATCGCAATTCCTTTGAGTCGGGATTAAAAGTCACCACACCACGTGTAACGTAGATTCGGCATCAATTTGATCATTCGGTCTTTTGGCTGGCACAACTTGTGACAGGCCGAGACGATAATCAGTACATATAAAGTTACAGTAGTGTATTCTAAATAATAGAATGTAACAACAACGTCAGAGTTAACATGGAAAAATGAGGCACATTTACTTATGACACTAGTGTATCAGCTTTTGACTGGCTTTTGAATAATAGTCGTCCAATTTGTCCGATGGCAGTCGGCAGGCATCCACATCTGCAGCAGTCTATCGGGATCCGGCTGCTCTTCTGTGCACAGAGCAAGCGGAAGCAGCGTTTCTATAACCGTATATGCAAACTCGGGCTTGCGGTCGTTGAGATCGTCTGGCATACGTGGCTTCATAAAATCAAAGACAGAGTCCGGGCTCCGCTGGTGTCTCATTTCCAAACTGCCCATGCTGCGGAATATAAGCAAAGTGACCTTTGAGCGCCGGAAGAATGGTGACTCGAGCCGAGCAATGTGGTTGTTTGTCAGATGGCGCACCCAGCAAAAGTTTTCCACATACTTGAGCCCCCAGTGAGTTTCAGCAATCTCACACATGTCTGGAAGTAGCTCCTTTTCGCACCAAGTAAACAGGAATGCACCAGGAACTAGCATCTTGTCTACCGGGATTGCGGTCAGTTTCGCAATATCAAAGTAACCAGGCTTGGGCTTCTCGTCGGGAAGCAGCAATGGCGGGTCCATATATATACACTGGAATGTGCAGCCAAAGCTCGAGAAGTCGTAGTCAAGTGTCGTGTCTGTATCAATGCACCGCGCCCAAGTCGGCTCTACCTTTGGACATAGCACTCCAGAAATCACACTGCACGGCGTAGACTCGGCCTCGTCGCTGAGTGGGCGGATATGCTTGACCCACGAGCGCGGAATTGGCTTTGGTGGAATGCGAACATACGTTGGCATACTGGGATCCACTGCGTTAACCTTGCGGCTAACAAAGAACGTGTGACCGTGTCTGTCCTGAATGCGAACCTGCATGTACTTGTACCGCTGGATAATCTGATCGCGGCTGCTAAGCTTTGTGCCAGCCTTTTTGGATGATTCGAGCCGCTGGTAGCGGCGGCGGCGCGGCACAACACCAAATTCGTCATCGAGCGCGTCGTCATCTAGGTGCAGCGTAATGTAGTCCTCTTCCTCTTCCCACTCGGCAAGAATGTCGTCGCCTGCCTCGGCCGTCCACAGCTCAATATCGTCCATAACCTCCAAGTCAAAATCGTCCATCATTGCTCCACGCACAGTAAACGCGCTGGTACGCTTAAACACTTCTTCCAGCAGCTCCATCGACATGCCGCTCTCAACCGCCGCCCCATTTCTTCCTCCTGCAGCCATGTCTTCAGGAATGACTACATCTGTGCTATCTTCTATCTTTGCCACAACTGCAGCGTCTGTGGGGGCTGTGCTGCTCGTCGAGGCCTGTGGGTTTACAGCGTCGTTTGATTCGCCTGCAACTGCGCTTTTCTTTGCGGAAAACTCCTTTTCTATGCGCTCCAGCTCCTCAAACTTCTTCATGATAGCATCAACCGACTCGTCGTCCTCGACATATCCAACGTAGTATTGGTTGCTACATTACTTTCAACTTTCAGCATTCACTGCTCACTAATTAGTAAACTGGCATGCAGTTGTCTTGTGTATTGTATGGTTGCTCGCAAATACCCACCTCGCATTTGTTTTGGGCCGGCGCCGGCGACGTGTTTCGACCATGACTGGCGTGTTTATGCTCACTGAGACACTGTCACAGATAAAGTTGGCCGCAATTATACAGAGAATATATCTATTATAAGGCAAAAGTAAAGGAAGCGTTCATTAATTGACAAAACAAAACCGCCAAAAGCAAAGGAAGGACCAAAAGCGCGTTCAGGCTCAAATCAACAAAAAAAGCCGCGAACCGCATGCGTCCAAAAAAAACGCGCTCGGCGCGGCTCAGCGCTGCCACGAAAGTGAGTCGGGACCAAATGATCCAGGGAGCAGCTGCTCAAGATCGGTCCGGCAGACCGTTCCATTAGGCCGAACAAGCAGTATACGCAGGTCCTTGCTGAATTCTCGCATAAACTGGCGACAGACTCCGCACGGCGTGCACGGCTCCTCTTCTAGGTCTGACGATATCGCTATGGCCTCAAAATTGCGGTGGCCTGCAGCTACTGCGCTGGCAACAGCCACCCGCTCGGCGCATATCGTCGGTGAAAACGAGCAGCTTTCAATGTTGCACCCCTTGAAAATCACGCCGTCGACAGTGCGGATGGCCGCACCCACTCGGAACTTGGAGTATGGGCTATGCGACTGGTTGCGTGCTTCCAGCGAGATCTTGGCCAGCTCGGCTGACTCGGAATCTTGGGGCTCTTCAAAAATAAACTCTATTGGTGACATGTAATCTATAGCAAGACTAATGGTGATAAATATGGACGGGTTCAAGAGAAGTTTATCACCTCAAACTCGCTTTGTATGTGGAAACTACATCACATGACAACAGTTCTCACGGCGCACAAATTCAATCATCAATAATTATAATCACATTTCCGAACGCTGCGGCCACGACCATCAAAGAGCTTGAAGACTTGAGCGAAAAGACTGACAAAGATAATGCGACCAAAAACACATGAGCAAGGTGTGCAAGCGCAAAACTGGAGCATACTGAGAAGCAACTCACGGTGTTGGCAAATCACATGCACGCAAGTCATAAGTAGTAGCAGTCAACTTTATGAGTAACCATGGCAGTAGTTATTAGTAATCAAACTTTTTAGGCTTGTTAGGCATATAATCTACATTTAAAATCAACGTATTTGTCAGTATGATAGCTCCCTCTGAATGGCGCACACTGTACAGATGTCTTTTGCGGGCAGCGCCTCGAGTGGTGTCTGGTAACAAAAAACAGGCGCGTATAATAGCAGCCACTATTCGACAGGGCTTTGACGAGAGTCCAAAGTACGGGTCTACAGAGCATGGACCTGCTGCACTGTACAGAAAGGGATATAACACACTGGGGTTTCTTAAATTGGCACGCGAGCTTGGATCGGTAGAGCGGCAATTAGTGACAAGCATCCTGCAGATTCAGGTTGAGCGCCAGGCTTCTGACATTAAGCCAGTCACATATAGACGCAAGCTGAAGCCGCAGCAGGAAAGGCTGCAGTCTGAAGCTTATGACAAGCTTGATTGGGCAATTTTCAACATTGCTCAAGATTTGGATATCATTCTGCCGCCATATCAAACGCAGTGCACGCTGGAATGGATACCGCAGCTAAAGCACCTTTATCGAAACGACGCAAATCGCAATTCTTAGTAATTGTATTGTTATTATATAACCAACAACACTGCCAACTTTAGTTAATATTCTAGCATATTCGAATGGATCGGAGTTGGTATTAAAAATACGCTTCTGGAATAGGTGAGATGAGTAATGCAGTCACCCAACCATCTGGGTCAGATTATTCAGCTAATCAAGAAATTTGTAAGCCAAATAGTCATCATTTGTCATGCCACAGAGAGCGATTCGCGTATAAAAGCCGTTCATTTTTCGTGGCTGCAAAAGTTTGGTTTTCTTCACTACACACATTTTTATCCACTATTGCAGTTTATGCCTGCTTGCTTTCAAACAGCAACTTTTATTGCGCTTTTTGTACTTTTATCAGCACTTTTGTGTCGCACTCTGTCTAGCACCACCGATCAGCAGAAAGCCCACACTTTCACACAGCAAAATATGGCCAGCAAAATACTCAAGCAGGTTTCTCGCGTCATTACCGCTCATCGCCAGCGCGAAGGAGGCGGGTTCATGGTTCGTCGTCCTCTGCCATCGGGCAGTCTCGATTATGCGGATCCGTTCCTAATGCTCGACCACCTGGGCCCCGTGCATTATGAGCCAGGAGAGGCAGTCGGCGCGCCTGATCACCCGCACCGTGGATTTGAGACTGTGACGTATGTTTTGGAAGGCGGTTTTGAGCACCACGACAGCCACGGCAACCACGGCGTGCTTAGCCCCGGATATGTGCAGTGGATGACCGCTGGCAGTGGCGTAATTCACAGCGAGATGCCGACTGAAGAGCTGCTGAAGAAGGGCGGCAACTTCCACGGCTTCCAGATCTGGGTTAATTTGCCAGCAAAGGACAAAATGATTCGCCCTCGCTACCAGGACGTGCCACCAGAGAACATTCCATGGTTCGAATCAACCGACAAGCAGACCAAGATCAAAGTCATTGCAGGCGAGGTTGAAGACGTAAAGGCTAACATTGACACGCACACGCCCATCTACTTTTTGGATTTGCGCACTACTGGCAAGTACTCGCTAAACATCCCTGAAGGTATGGATGCGATGGTCTACAACTATCACCCGGCAACGATCCTCGTGGGCCAGGAAAAGACCAAGGTCGAGGAGAGCCAGCTAGCAGTGCTCAAGACCCAGGGCCAGCCTGTCGAGTTTGAGGCAACCGAGGAAGCTGCCGATGGATCAGGAAAGAAGGAAGCGCGCGTTCTTGTTCTTGCAGGAACACCCATTGGCGAAAAGATTGCCAGATACGGACCGTTTGTGATGAACACTGAAGATGAGCTTCGCCAAGCCATGGTGGATGTGCGCTCGGGAAGATTTGGCGAGATTTCTGGAAGTTTTGAACGCATGCGCAAGACTGACGAGGCCAATGCCAGGCGCAGACAGGCTGGCAAAGAATAATTTAGTAATTCAGTGGCTCTTTAGTCGCACCAGAGCTACTTTTAGCTGCGCTGGTGCATTTTTCTCTTGAATTTTATGAGAGTATTTGAACATTTTTGACCAATATATCCAACACATTGTTTGCCAGACTTGCAAAGCCATTCAAGTTGCGTTTTGATAAAACGCACTCTGGGAACCATTTCACAACGGTCAGCAAACAACGTCTTTAAAAGCCGCCTACGGCAAACGCCAGGTGGCGTGCTGCTTAAACAATGTAACCAATATTGCTGGTTTGAAATGTAAACATATATGTATGTATTGCCTATTTTCGGTGGAACCAGTTGCTGGCAAATTCCCACACCATACCTTGGACGCTATATTTGCCCGTAACCGCTCTTCTGTATAGCTGTTTTCGTTGTTTCTCTTTATTTTGGTAACATTCCACATATTAAATACTTTTAAAATGCAATCCAACCTTGGCACGTTTTGTAGATTTTTGTTTGGTTTGTGTTTATTTTTTGTTGTAACTGATAATGCCGCAGCAGCTTCAAACTCTCCAGCTACCTCGGACACAAGCCAGGATACTCTCGGTATGTATGCTGCATACGCTGGTGCTGCGTATGCTATATCAAACTCTTGGAACTGCAACAACGAGTGCGAGCATCCTGGAACTGAAGGAACTGAGGTCCTGTACAATTGGGACACACAACATGTAACAAGCAACGGATACATTGCCCGCAACCCCGATAAAAAGCTGATTGTTGTAGCATTCCGTGGCTCGGCTGAGACTGGTGACTGGGTTGAAAGTTTTATGGCCAGTCCAGTTCAGTGGCCAAGTACCATTTCAGGTTCTATTGTTGTTCGGGGCTTTTTGGATGGCTATCTGGTATCCAGCGAGGATGTACTACAAAATACCGTTGATCTGGCTGCAACGTATCCCGACCACACCATTGTTGCTGTTGGGCATTCGCTCGGTGGTGCACGGGCTTCGATGTTTGTTGCCGACTTGTCAACCAAATATCCTCAACTCGTATCACGCGTGCAGCTGTATACCTATGGGCAAGCCAAGGTTGGAAATGACGTGTTTGCAGACTACATGGATAACCTTAACGCTCCAATGTACCGCGTGGTTAACAAAGGTGACATGGCACCTCATCTCCCCATGGTCGGCAACATGGTCCATTTCGGCACCGAAATCTGGCTAACGGCGAACGGCCAATCTACTGTGTGCAAGAAGGGCGATTACAGCAAATGCTCAGAGAGCCTGCCGGCTATGGCCTACAACTTCCAAGATCATTCTACATATCCAGGGCTTTGAACGACACACATTTATTTAATTATTTGGAAATTAAAGTTTTTTGTTGGTAGCGCAAAGGCAAATAGGAGATTTTGGTGCGCAGATAAGTGTCGCAAAAAGCCAGCAAGGTATTTCAAAATAAAAAAAGTCAATATTCACAGTGGTTGTACACAATGTTGGGAGAGTGCTTGCAGTGAAGAAGCAGATACCCTGTGTACACCAAGCGCGCATCTATGCCGGATGGCTGCTGCTGTCGACGCCGCGAGGAGGCGTGTGGTGCGAGTGCATGTCGCCCGGCGTAGCAAACACCTGGTATTGGTGCGGCTGCTGCATGTGCGGTGGATGCAGCGGCAACTGGTGGCTTCCGTGGTAGTGGTCCTCGAGGCCGTTGTGTGGTGAGTTTTCCTGATACTCATGCTGCTGCTGTGGATACAGAGGAGCGAGAGTATGAGTGGTATGATGCTGCGGCGGTGGCAGTGGGGTTGGGTATTGACCATGAAACGATGTTGGCAGATTCACATGCGGCGGGGGGTGCATAAAGCTAGGCATAAGGCCCGGCGACGCATTGTTCATGTAGAAGGGCTGCTGCGAGTAACTTCCATTGGATGCCGAGATCAGTACTGGCTCGGGTCGATCAGACAAGGGCATAGAGTGCGCAATGCTGAATCCAAGATTGGCAACTCCAAGTGGCTGCATCACCATGCTCGGTCCCTCGTTGCCGTAATACTGCGGAATGTTCGGTGGGTTGTGCATATGGTGCGTCTGGAAAGAAGTTGTCGGCGACACTGACATTGGGAAGCTGACCATCGGCCCAGCCTCGATAGGCATAGGCCGCCCGTACGGCTTGAGCCGCTCCGACGTTGACTGCCGAGAAGTGCGCGAACCGTTTTGCCGCATGGATGGCACGCGAGGCTTTTTGCGTGCTTGGGCTGTCCCGCTCGGACGCTCGCGGTTGCCACCGTTTTGCAGCTTTTTTAGCGCCGACTTGCGCACTACTAAATCTAACAAATCTCTTCGCCCAGGCAAAAAGTTTTCGTTGCTGAATTTTACAATTCCTTGCTCGGTGGTATGGCGGATGCGGCGCTGGTCAGTCTGGCGCTTGAACTGATAATCGTTAAAGTTCTTTTGTAGCGAATCGGTGTGGTTGGCGGTCATACCCTTCAGGTTGAGCTCAGCCCGCAGATTCTCCATTACCGGGATGCAGACAAAATTGTTAGAGTCCCAATACGCAATATGGTCCTTAGTGGTATCTTCGCAAATACTACAGCCAAAACAAACGCAGGAATAAAGAGTTAGCAGACTTTCGCACGCCATATGTATGAGCAGCACACCCGCATTTGCCGATGCCTCCTCACATACATTTATACACTTGTATATGCCGAACATTGAGATGTGTGCAGCCAAGGAAAAAGAGGTGCACAGTGTTCGCATGCACGCAAAACAAACCACAGTGCAAGACAAGACAAACAACGCAGTACATAGCCCGCTTGGCATAAATTCAAATGCAGAGCACGCGATGCACATTGCTGGCTCGCAAAACAAGCAAGGGTGAACACAAATACAGCCTAGTTCCGCTTGAACCAGACACAGTTTGCGATTGGTGCAGAGGAACAAGTACAGGTCTGTGCGCAACAAATCGAGAAAGTTACAAATCACGCGGATGGACAATGTAGCGAGCATAATAGACATAATGTCTGCGGCATCAAAACACCAATAAACAAACACCCGAGTGTAAAACAAGCAATCGCAATTGCTTCGTACCTGTGGAGAGAACCTGGGAATAATGCGGTTTCTGGTTTACTCCCTGAGGCTAACGAAGGGGTCGCTAACCCATAGCCCGAACTTTCAGCGCTACTGAGTCCGTTTTCGGCAATATCTGCACTACTCATACCTGTAGAGTGCAGAATGGTGCTAGGAAGCTGGTGCGACAGCGACATGCTGGAGTCAAGTATAGAGTGACCTGCCAGCATCTCCATCGGCCGGGAAATTGGCCCCATCATGCCAGCCGAAATCGATGGAATGTCTCCGAGCGAGTGCAGTACCTGTCCTGACATCATGCTGACGGGAGACATGTGCGTGTGACTGAGCATATTCTGCTGCGACGACAGCGGCGACGAGCCAGCGCTGTTATGGTCGCCATTTGGTGTGGTGGCTGCGGTAGCAAACTCCGAGAGCGATGTTGTACCCGGTAGACCCTCATGCATTGGGACGGCAAACCCAGTCGCCAGTTCGCTGCTGTGTTGATGCGGGCCCAAAGCCGCCGTATTAAGCATCAGGTTGGCGCTTTCATATCCAGATCCCAGCGGATTTCCGATGGCGCTGACTTTTTGCGGAATGTTCTGGTCAGGCGTCGGGTAGGCCGGAGCGGAGACGCTATGGGAAAATTGGCTGCTCATATCGTAGCCGCCGTTAAAGTGACTGTCGCTGGATAGCTTGGTCAGCACTGACGTGGGCTGCGGCCAGTTTGTCATAGAAGTAACGCAGTCGGTCATGTTTGGCTCGCTCTTGATCGTGGCGAACGGCGACTGGGAGCAAGTCGGAGTAACAGCGTTAAACGCCGGACTCGCTTTGTTCTGCTGCATTGATACATGGTCGGCGGGCGTGGCAAATGCGACCGCGTCTAGATGCAAAAGCGACATGGGGGTATATGGATCGAATATACAAATGTGATTGATGCAGAGCAGAGAAGCAGGTGGTTATTAGCGGCAAAATGTAACAACGGGAATAGAAAACAAGCGACGCGTTTACAAAGGCAGAGCTGAAGCTGGGCCTGCAGATGATCTGGTGGTAATACGCCACGACTAGAAGCAGAGCAGATCGCAGCGACAGAAAGAGGGAAGGGGCGATTCACACGCCTCATGTCCAGTGGCCGTGCTGGCCTTTAAAAGGGAGGGGATGGGCTGGACGAGCTGGGTATAGTGACCGTTCTTTGGCCCGCACGAAAATCCCCTCTGAACATACAATAGGAGGGCGCATGCCCACGCTCGGTCGGCACTCGCCAGCAACAATTGCGGCAGACAAAGAGCAAGCGCTGCCTGTAAGGCGATGAACAACCCACAGCCGCGGAGAGGGATGTGAGGGATTATGCGGTAATTAAACGCAGAACCCATTGCTGCGTGCCCAAGGCTGTTTACCCGCCGTAGTAGCACACGAGCAATATGGATACACATGCCAATGTATCTCCCCTGCTTTCCCTCCACGGCTGGTAGAAGGCAGTAACCCGACAATTTCGGCAGGATATACAAACAAGCAGGTATGATGGGTGGCGGTACGTTACCTTCTCGCGATTCCCATTGTGGGAGCTCGGCTTTGGCAGGAGCCATCTTGAAAGTGGCCACCGTGAGCTGGGCTACGGATGACAATGTGTTGTGTTCAGCTAGCTTGTGGTTGCGACGACCAAAAAGCAAAGCTACGGAATAGACGCGCTGGTTGCAGTGGTAGCAATTGTTGGCGGCTCTGTAATTCTTCTGCACGACCTGCTAGATTGCACGAGACAGAGCGGCGGCAGGAGCGTATTGTCAGCACAATTGCCGAATATGCAAAAACGACCTAGTGAGGTATAATCCCGCAAGCAGGTGGCGGCCGAGGGTAACGATCAAGCCAAACGCACAGTACCAAGGAGTAAAGGCGCGGGAAGGTACTTTGAAGCCCTAGCTCGGATACAGCAAATCGGGCAAATGAGCGAGTAAGATATAAGCTGGCAATTAAGGATACTGAAGGCAGATGCTCGTCAGCAGGCACGCGCGTTTCTGAGCACAGCTTTCTGAAAGCTACTTGGAAAGGAAATCGCGATTCAAGACACCCTTCAGCACAAGCACAACAAAGCAGGCAAGAAGGAAAAAAGCGCAAAGCACTAAATGTGTAGCAAAACAAGTGAGCTGGGGAGGAGGAAAAACACAGAACACAAAGTTGTCCTCAGCCCGCGGCCGGCGGGTGTAATTTAAACATCGGAGGGAGCCCGCAAAGCATCAGCTAAACTCATCTCTGCGTCCCTTGCTCGCCCTGGGCGTCGGCAGCACTTTCAGCGGTGCACTGCGACAAAACAGGCCTTTGCCGCAGGCAGCCTCGGGCGCACTCCACCTGCTGGCAGCCGTTGCCGCTCTCACTGGACAGCTCTGCCCTGCAATGCATGTTTGCCGTTGGCCCCCCCTGCGGCCGACCCCTCCCCTGGCCACCCGCCCCCATCGCCCGCCTTTTCCTGCAGCCCAAACATTCACCGTGATGGACGGTGGGCAGACGCGATTGTCCATGCTCTTCGAAGCCGCCCTTTGCCCTGCATTCCGCGGGTGCGTCTACCATTAGCCGAGCTAGTCTGAGCCTCGCCCAATTGCTCGCCTGCTGTTTGCTGCGTGGTGGCGGCCAAGTGCCGCGCTGTGACGGCAATCGTGGCATCTTTCTACGATTGCCTGTCCAACCGCGAAGCAGCTGCACAGTGCCAATTGCCAGCAGACCGGGCGCCCGTACATGCGCATGGCCACGTAGCAACGCGCAGAAATTGCGTCTGTTTGGCCACTCCCTGCGCACTGACGCCCGACGCGGCCCAGCGCAGACTAGGGTAGCTATAAAGGAAGATCGTGCCGAATCAACGCCAAATGCATTGTTCTAGATGACGTGGATCTGGAGCTCCGCCGGTGTCCACTTTGTTGGTACGACTTGATCCTGCGTTACTTGTTACGGCGAAGCCTGTCTGCATGCAGACAGGCGCAATTACAAGCAAAGTTGGAATGCTCGGTTCACAATCGCATTACTCCGTTCTCTTTGGGCAGTCATCACCCAAAACCTCCCAAAGAGGCTGCTCGCATATCATGCCTGTGGCGATCGTACATTGGCTCCTGCACTCGTCAAGCGTGCTGACGAGCAACAATATTGATTGTTGTCAAGCCGCCAGGACGAAGAGGGATGCTGTTGGCGTAAATTGGCTGCTCAGAGCTATTTTGAAACCATGGTTTGCAATCGCTCTGAGAGAGCGATAATGCAATTTGCAATGATACACATCTCTTTACAACCCGCTTTGGATAACGGGTATCCTTAAGTGTCACTTGGCGCACTTTATTTGCAGAGTGGCATCACTTTTTGCCGTTTTTAGCAAATGTTCTGTACTATTGCCAAAATATCGATGT
>JANBQW010000018.1:0-45129 GCA_027577515.1 Coemansia sp. RSA 678
TATTTAAGCTGTGATGGGGACTGCCCCCAGAGCAGTAATATTCGCGGAATTATTAAAGTCTTTATTTTCATACTAACTGGGTTGTTCTGTGCACACTAGCGTGACAGTTACTCTGCATTGTTTCACACACTCAATGAGTAAGATAGTTGTTGTATAATCATGTGAGACATGCATCATGTCACATGTATTATGCATATATTGCACATCATATATTGAATAGGCTTTTCCCTGTGTCAGCACATGACTGACACCACATATAAGGACATACTGTCCTGTAGTATTTTTGTAGGAAAACAACTTGTTTTGAAGTAAATAATAATTATATAATAATAGTTGCCATGAATATGTGTTAAACAATACTGTGAGTGACACAGTGACTTGCAGCAATCTATCTGATGCTCTGTTGTGTTGTTAATGACAAGCTTGCTGACTGCAACCTGAATGGCCAGTTTGGACCTGGTGAGTTCAACATTCTGATGCATTTGGTTGACTGCACATTGTGGAATAACCCAATTCCAGATTACATGCCTGTGGATATTTTACATGCTGCATAAATATAGCTTTATTTCTTTTACTTATAGTGCTATTTTTTTAGAATTATTTGATGATTTTATACTTTTTGGATTCCCCAGGTTTGCTTTAGGTTCTGATAAATATTTAAGCTAAGAAACATATGAATTGACATTTTGTAAGGACAGTGTTTGATGTAATGGGGATGCCCCAAGTCCCTCATATTTTGCTCATTGCATTGTTGCTGAATAGCTGAGCAGATCATAGCACCAGTGAAGCTATTCCTGCCATTATTGACCCAGGACAGGTGGAAGAGACACAATCACCTACACCTTGTACTTGATCAATGTAATTGTTGTAGTATCCATCTGTGCATATTTGCAGCAAGAACAGCCTGCTTTTAAACACTAGATCGTTTCACATTATGATCATTGAACATTTATTATTTGTTAGTTTGCAATGGTTTAATATATGACAAGACAAGAATTTTAACAATAGTAAACTAATGAATTGATTTCAAACATTGTCTGAGTTATGCCTAAAGTGTATCCATTGTGGTTTACTGATAATAATAACACACTAATTATAAATTATTGGATTAACTAATTACTGTCTTGCCTTTCAAGCAGCCCTTTTAAATGTTTAAAAAGGATGCCTTTGAATAAAATAGTTGTTTTGCTCCTTTTTGCTTCTTTAGCTTGCAATATTTTTTTTAAAGAGTAATAATGTCCAACTTGCTACCTGAAATTCTAGACTGCATATTCGACTATGCTATTGATGGTGATGCTCATATGTTACATGCCTGGAAGCAAAATCTTTTTATCTTGGCAGTTTGCCATAGCTGGCGTCTTGCTAGTATAAGCAAGGTATATAATACTGTCATTATTGAAAGCAGCTCAGTTGACAGGCCACCAACTAAACAGCAATGGTTTCTAGACAGTAAACCAGCATTTGGTTTTGCTGCATCTAACTTGGACTTGGCTGCCAGTGTTGATGCATTTCCATTACTTCAAAAGCTGGTTTTGCATATGGATGAGAGCACAAAATTGGAGCAAGACTTTAACAAAGCATTTCAATTAATGCAGAGCCATTTGCAAGTATGGCCAAACCTAACTCAACTTTGTCTTTGCCTAAGGTCGGGCTTTAGACCAGCATACTCGTCAGGAGAAGCCAATAAATTGGCACAGCAACTTGCAACTGCTCTTCCCAACCTTAACCACTTGATAGCTATGATGTCACATGATAATACCTTGGGTATATGAGTAATGAGCTTGTTAGTAGATAAATATGCCCACCAGCTAATCCATATAGCTTGTTCACATTGGGGATATTCATCAGCACCATTGTTTTCTAAAAATCTAACAAGTCTGAACATTGTTAGCTGGTCGGAGAATAGACCACTTCCTAAAGTCAATCTGGACACTTTGAAGAAGCTGACAGTGTCTAACATTGCACTTGAATGCCAACATGGAACCTTTTATAGTGCCAGCAATTCTGAAGCAAATGTATTTGAATTTAAAAGTCTAAAATATCTAAACTTGAGTAGCTCTGGAGAAGCTGAAGTGCCAAAAGATTCTTCACTGTACAGCACACTGTCCTTTCCACACTTAAGTGTGATGCACCTGAATATGGCTCATAAGACAGATCGGTTGCTTACACAGTCACATTTTCCAGAGTATATTGACAGGTTGGTTGTAAGAAGCCCAGCTCATGGTAGTATAATATTATATAATGTAAAGTTTGGCATTAATGAACGCACTCAATTTGCAGCTTATACCAGAGAAGGACAGCTGTATGATTTTCTAGATTTTGCAAAGTATTTGCTGGAAAACTATCAGTTATACTTAGAGTTGCATGCTGAGGTTTCTCCACATACTATATTCTTGGCTAACAAGTCGAACAAATTAACTGGCTTGCAAACACTTGTATTGCCTGAAGCCTCACCATCTCAAGTGCTGCAAGTTCTTGAGGGTATATGTTCATTAAAGATGTTGACTGTTGGTAAACTTGTGATGGATGTCAAACCAGTGGGGCATATGGGCAGTTGTAATAATGAGCTTCTGCCGATTGCTAGTTTGCTTGAACATATAAAGATCAAATTGATTGAAGAAGATGTGAATCGAATCTTTTCTAGACTATTTGAAAGAGTACTGGTAAAAACAACGTCTGTGAAATGGCTTGATATTCCTAGCACTGTCCGAGTTTGCTGCTCATTAGTAAACCAATTTAAATCAGAATACCCACACATACAGCAAATGCACATTTCAGCAAAGTACTATTGTGGGAGCCTTGGTCCAGTCAATGCACCAAAGGACAAAAAGCAAGACTATGCTTCCAGGCAAGGCACAGAACCATGCGGCTACCTGCCTGCTGGCAATTGCGCTCACAAGAGTGGATCATGTGGGAAATTGTCAATCATGCGTAAATTTATACTGTTGCTGAGGTGCAAGTTCATGTCCAAATAGGTATTCATACTGTCGTCTAGAGAAAAAACGAAACATTGCCAAGAATGGAAAAGAAAACCTCAAGTCACAGCAAAATAAATGATTCTTAGTAGCAAAGAAAATACAGGCATCCCCATTTTGGCCTTCTCTTGTCTTGGCAAAAGCCAGGCTTGTCGCATGGGTTGAAGACTGCTGTGCCAAGCTAGCATTGGGGAGCCAAACATTTAAAGTCTTCAGACTCTTGCAAATGCAACTGCTGAATTATTTAAGAAAATGCAAAGTAGGAAGCTTGCTCTGCTTTTTTCTTTATCATACTTATTTTATATTACTATTATGCATTGCCTTCATTCATTTATAGACCATGCTAAAAGCACCTGGTATCTTTTGTTCACTAGTACAGTTGGGGTTACAATTAATGGTGAAAAGAAACGACTACATAAGAACCTAACAGTTTACAAGTACCAACTAGAAAATGGGCCACATAAAAAACTTTACTATGTGTATGGGCTTAACCAGCAAATTAGTGAAGCATTAACATTTGGCAAGCTTGTGGAATGTGATTGTTGTGAATTTGAATTCAAGTAGCATGCAATAAAGCTAACACAAGTGACAGCTGTCACTCAATGCTTGGTCATACATGGGCTGTCATTTCTTAAAAGCCCAGTCAGACCATGGGCTGTTTTGTTGCACACTAAGGTATTTATAGACTGGCAGCATGTCAGTATTTTTAATAGTTTGCTTGTGACGTTATTATAGTAGTCTAGTTTATATTTAGTACATTCTTGAACTTGTCATAAATTATATGTTAAATTTCCAGCCATGCACATATTACTTGTAAGGTTTTTGAGCAGGTACACAATTGTAAACTTGCCTCAAAGTTGCAAAAAATAAGTCAACGACAATACATGCATCTATTATGATGCACTAGAACTTCAAAATAATTCTAAAACAAAAGTTCAACAATAAAAGCTGTCAAAGAACCATTAACTTCATACCCAACTATTGCATCCATGCAATTGCTAACAGTTACTAATAATTGGATATTAATTTCTTTAAACTGTAGAAAACCTCTACAACTCGATATATCAACAGACCAGTTAGTTTTAATTCTGCATATATTTTATTTATAAAATTATATAATGTGCAAGAGAGCAAACATTTTCTTGAAATCCAGGGCTTTCTTGTTGTGGTTACCACCAATGCTTGTCGTTATCAGATGACTAATAATCGAGGAGTAAATCTGCATACTCATTGTATATGGATGAGCCATCATAAAGCCATATTATCAATTCATGCTGACGTTCTGTCAAGTGAGACATATCACTGTCAAAGTCTCAATTATATTCATGGCCTGTCTCTTCTTTAGAAATGATATTAGATCACATGGCAGACCTTCCTCATCAGCACTGGCTAATATTTTGGTAATGTGTCTAGCAGACGTATTTGCTGTTGGTGCTGCTTGTGCCAATCCAGGAAGTTTGCACGTGTTGGCCTTTTTAGCCTCCATAACCGTTTGTGCTGAGGTAGCAATGTTATCCTTTGAAATTGCTTGAGCCGACATAGCAACATTAGCCTTTGAAGTTGCTACTGGTGACCCAGCTGTTTTAGCATTCAACACTGCTACTGACGACTTATGTGCTGGAATTTTGGGTGTTGTGTATGCCAGCCTAACAGCTGAAATCTTGGCAGCTGGAACTGACGACCTAGCTTTCACAAATGGCTCATCATCCGAAATGTAGTCATTAGCAAACCCAAAATGTAATCCAGCTTCATCCAGGCATGCATAGAGCATATTCAAATAATTATAATTGTCTTCCAGTTGTAGCGTGTCTCTGAGATAATAGACCATATGTTTATTATAATTTGCATATTTTTGTCCTAGTGGGACTTTAGAGTTGACAGACACCACCTGATTTGTCTGGTATCGAGTGTTAAGAACCATGTTTTAATACAATAAAGATGGTCAGAGACAGGAGACGCTTTCAGCAGCACACACTAAACAATAAAGAATATCATTTATATGTCACTGAAACATTCTACTTGTGTATGCAACAGATCAGGTGATTGCGTAGGGTAAAAGTTTAGATGTTTTTAGCCATTGGTTGTTCTTAGTCTGGTTTATTACTGTGAAAAATTGCTTTAGCCTTTGTAACCTTTATTTGCTTAATAAAACTTGCAGTGTATAAAACAGCCAATTATATTTACAAGCAATATCGCGATAATTGCATGTGGATCAGGCTACAGTTTTCAGAGTGATGGACAGCATGTAAATCAAGAAATATCTGGTAGCTAACGACATAAAGCCAGCACTGCACAGTTTATATTTTTGCAAGTTGTGCTTTGTTTTATATTTTAATACACGAGTTAAGAGCGCAAAGACCAGGGTTGATAATGGTAGTGTTCATTTTATTTAAATATAACTCAAAATAAAATGTTTTCCAAGCAGCACTCATCTACAATGAACATGAATATACTTTAAAAAATGTTGATCAACTGAAACGGCTTTTTAACCAAAGCATTTGCTGAATTAAACACTACTCAATAGTTATAGCTACCACTAGTCCTGTTCAAGGTAGCCCTTGATTTTATCATGGGGAGGACAGGCAATGCCAGTATTTTCATATGCTTTGATAATCTCATTGTAAGCTACTACATATTCCATTGATCCACTGTTATACCGAGCTATTATATAAGTAATAACAGAGAATAGTGCAACTAGAGTATCATCCATTTTATAGCTTTTAAAATATTGTTTTCTGTAGATACTAGTTAAGGTAGCAGAGGCTAAAAGCTTGGAGAAAAGTATGTTGATATGTTGAATGATGGTAAAACAGAAATACAGTCGGTGCTCCATAGAGTTTTTATAACCACTGGAGAAAAAATATTTTATTTGTTTAATGCACAGAGTGCTGCCTTGTCTCAAAAAATCCTAAACCCAACATATTTTACAAAGAAGCAATACAAATAAACTGGGGCAAGCTTCCTTCAACTATTCTACTACTCTTTGCTTTATGGCAAACTTAGTCTTTGCTCAAAAGAAGCATACATCAATCAATTCACCAGCAAAGAACTATTTTTATCAAGAGGCAGCAGCAATCCTACAGTTTGCGAACTTATTAATAGATGACAAGACTGTACAACTCTCCTGTTAACGCAAAAGGCAATGTCACCCAACACTCCCATTTTTAATACACGAACAAAGAAAACGAATCCGGGCAAACTATGGTGGGGATTATTTTGGACAAACTAGCAAAACAAAAAAATCGTTGGTAAACACGGCTATAGCTGGCCCAATCGCCAGCTTGTAAATTCGGCATAGTCCTCGTCGCCACTAGACGTGTCGCTCGCTTCCTCGCGCACCGATTCCGCATCATCCTCATCCATTTCCCTTGCTCCCTCCTCGATTATCGAGTGCAGTTTAGCCAGATGACGCGTGCGGCTGACCCACTTGGTAGCTTGGGTCTCCAAATCATCCACCAACTCTTCAGGCTCAGTTTTGCTCTCGATTTCTACTAGTTCTGTAGTCTCAGCCAAATCGGCAATGTCGTTTTCAAATGCTGCCAGACTATCCGACAGTTGCATCTTGTTAATCGGCATCTGCGGTTTTGCTTTCGGCTCGTTTGGCCTGTCGAAAAATCCGTCAGGCAGCTTTGGCGATTCTGCAGTTTCGCTCAATACACTATCCTCGTCCGTTGTCTTTTCCACTCCCTCGTCGAAAAATCCTTGCGGCAGTCCGCCATCAGTTGTAATATCTTCCGGCTGTTCGTCGTTCTCGTCCTCGCTGTCTTCATCGCTGCCATACATGACCAGGTCATCGACCTTTCGCCGCTTTGTCTCTGTCGCGTCTTCCTCGTCTTTGTCCAAGCCCAAGCTAGCATCTTTGGCATCTCGGTCAATAGTCAGTCGTTGTGCCAAATTGTCTGAAACATCCGAGCCGACTGCAACCTTATCATAACTTCGTTTGGTTGGGTTCTGGGTCGCGTTCGCTGAATGATCTGAAACGTGTTGTATATGACGCCGCGACTTTGCATGTACATTCCATCCTACGGCACTAGCAGGTTTAACCAGAGTGTCGCACAGACTACAGTGCAGTGAGCCGTTGGCACTGGCTTTGGCAAACAAGTCGTGCTTGACTATTTCGGCCACACTGGTTTGTTCTACGCTCCCTGTATCGAATTTCTGCTTCTTCTGTTCTCTCGATCGCCGTAATAGTTCGCGCGCAGACGCCTTCGCCATTATATGTTTGGTTTGAGCTATATAAAAGTAAAAATGAAGTTATGGCTTTGTGTGTTCAATAATATTGCGCATCGATTACTTTAAATAAATCCTCAAGCAGGAGCACAGAAATACTTATATAACATCACGTGTATTAATGTTAATCGCTAAAGCACGGCACGTCTGTTTCCTTGTACCGAGTCCACGCAAGCTTAAACGGCAGCGGTATTTTGGCACCACACCATGTTACAGAATCACGGCCAAACACAGTTTCGTAGCAAACATCGGGAATCACCACGCCAAACTCATAGTTGTTGACATAGGTTAAACTGGTCTGTTGCCGATTCAGCCAGCCCCACGCGCCAGGCGTGAAATTATGGCTGCCCAAGTACATCCACCCGTGGCGCCGCTCCGCGCCCGTGCGCATCAGAACCAATTTTGCATGAACCAGAGTACGCGGAACAGCTGGCTCGATTATGTGCAGCGACGACGACGGAAAGTCCGTGCCTGTAAACATGTCCATTTTGCATTTTATGCACATTCGACTGATCGGGCCAAACTTGTTCGAATTGCCCTGGTCATTGGTGTGGAACCCCACTTTGACACACTTTTCAGCATCTTGCGAGGAAAAAGCGTGTCGTGTGTGCCGCGAGATTTCGCCCCAGGTCTTTCCCAGTGCGCAACAGTAAAAATCGCGCAAATACGCGCTAGACAGCTTGCCCATAGAAGAGCCGTAGCAGTAAATATCCGTTTCTGCTGGATTAATCTCTCTCAGCACCGCTGACTCGCGTCTCATCTGTCGCGTAATCTGTGCCAGCCTCGCCATTCCATACGCGCTTGCATGATATGTTGTGCGTGCACGGGATGTTGGCACCGACGTAACAACCTGCACTCTGACACGAGACATATCCATGTGGTCCAGCTGCTTGACAACAGGCTCCGGCACACTTAAATCACGCAGCGCTTGGGCCAACGTACTTCCAAACTGCGTACACTCAAAGATTTGCGACCCGTCGAATCTAATATCCTGGATAAACACTGCGTTTTGCATAACCGTCCAGTCAATCTCAATCAAATTAGCCGACGACACAACAAACCGCACATATGTGTCGTAAAAAAGAAGCATAATCTTGCTATGCATGACTGGATACTTTACGCCAGCAAACTCGGGATTCACAATAGTGATCAAGCCATCAGACGACTGGAGCACGCCTTGGGGCTCAACGTTCGGGTTGTATGACTGCACAATGACTAGTTTCGTATCGGCTCTAAAATGCGGTTTTAGCCAATCCATGTCAAGCACAAATGTCGTCAACAGTGCTTTGCGTAGCTTGTCGGGTTGAACCACATCTGTTAATGTTACACAGTCGTTGCTTTTGTTCTCTCCGGACATGCGGGTAAGCTTCACTGTGCCATCTGGAAACGGCAGCTCTGGTTGTGGCAAGCCATTGCATATCGAGGGCTGAGCACCGTCGTCCGAAAAGTCGGAAGAGTCTGAGATGCAAATTACATCGTCGCTCATCAGCTGGTCGAACCGATCTAGCTCGCTTTTGTCACTGTCGCTGTCATTTTGATTTAGCTGCATAGACATGCTGAGCGCCAAATATAATTTATCGAATAGTCACAATACCGAGCATTGAATACATCAAAGCCTAATCAACTGTCCCAAGTATCAACAATGCAACCATTTCTAAATAACTTATGGCTGTAGTATCCAGCCACAAGCTAGGAATAAACATACGCGATACCAAGCAACATTCCTGCCAAGACGTTTTCTTTGACTCTTTTTATCAGGGGCAAAGAAAATCGCCCTTTTACGCTATAAAAAAGTGGTCTATTTGTTCATTCCATAGTCACACTTCTTGTTGGCAATGAACACAAAACCCCTTATAGTAGGCTCCGCTCTTTGACTCTCTTTCGCAGCTCTTGGCTTTGCCCATCCTGCCCTTTAATTAACCAGAGCCTCTGAGCCAATCCACTTTTCCATAGAATAATTAGAAGCTTGGGCAAAGACCAAAACCCCTTTTGGGCTATTGCAGCCCGGTTCTTTTGATATTGCAAGTCTAATGAACTTTCTCCCTGGCGCCCAGCCAAATGGGTTTCGTTTAATACACTTTGTTTTCTCTTCTCTTATTTCTTGCAACCCTTGCCGTAGCGAATGTAGTGTGCGTACATTTTTTCTCTTTTCTGCGTATACCCGTTTATTTAACATACAAAATATTATGACACGTATATTACACACACTCGTATTGGCTGCAGTGTACTGCACAACCATAGGTACATTATACCGGCCCGTATCCGCAGGCGGATCCACTCGACTCACACAGTCCGTCAACGAAGCGATTGATACGAACCAAAACTTTTTACAGCGGTTATTCCATCGAGCAGTCGCCGGAGTCGCACCAAAACAAGGCGACGTAAACTACATTATGAATGCGATAGCGGTTAATGCACCCAAAGGACAACAAGGTACAACAACAATAGTTGAGACTATAACGGGGATTGCGCCAGCTATAGGGGATCCAGAGTCGTTGATGAAGGCGATTGCTGCCAAAATAGCCAATGAGGCACAATCGACTAAAACGGTGACGAAATTCATAACTGTCGACGACGATGATGACGATGACATTGATGACGACGACGATGACACGGATGAGCACACAAGGCACCACAAAAGTCGAAGCAGCAAAACCTCCAGCCGGCACAAAGGCGACAGCTCTACTCGCCGCGGGGATGACGATGATGAAGAGCCTGACATGGGTGACTTTGACCTTATTGTTATGTCATCATCCAGCTCCACCCCACAAAGCGGATATACGCCATGCCCATCATACATGACACTTGACTATGTAACCATTACATTCATCGACGCCTCGCAATGCGCAATAAGCGACGACAATGACAGCGACATGTTTGCCAGTCCAGAGCCCACCCCAGACTCTGGCAACTCTGACTTGGACAATGAGTGCTGGATGGTGGTAACGCGAGGATCGCAAACACTCACGTACTCTAATGCTGACGCATGCCTTGCAAACAGTATGTTGCCAGGGTCGATATCAGAGTCTGAGCCAAACTCCGAGCTAGGCGGTTTGGACGACCCAGACTTTGGTTCAAGCAGCGAGCCAGAGTATTATTCACTGACGGGGGTGGCAAGACCTGTAATGGGCTCATTGGGCTACAACATATACGAGTCCACTGGCGACGTATTAATCTGCAGCGCCAGCACGTCATAAATAAAATAAATTTTGTTTTTAGTTTCCACGTTTACACCATAAAAACTAAATGTTAGGTTATTGAATATTTGGGTTAAAATACGGAGCGTCGCTTCGTCCATACGGCACCCACACAGGACTAAACGGCAACACCACATTTGAGTTCTCCCACACAATTTTTGACACACAGTCCTGGCTCCGACACTCGTACTTTACATCCAACAAAACAACGCCCAGTTCATAGTTGTTGTAATACGGGCTCTCTCCCCATCGCAACCGGCCCCACGCCGCAGGCGTAAAGTTATGGCTCCCCAAATACACCCACCCCCTATTTTGGCGCTCGCCCGTACGCGCAACTATGGCTTTGGCGTGCACCACCGTGTGGTTTACTCGCGGTTGCACGCGAAACATACACGATTTGGGAAACTTTGGATTTTCGTAGACATTTTGCTTTGCCATTACGTATTGCATTGCAGGTTTGCCATACACGTTTGTTGCAACATCGCTGTGGGTGGGAAATGCAACGGCAATGTCTATCATATTTTCTGGAACTATGGATGCCCGGGCATTGAGCGCCAAGGGCTGTGGGTCCCAACCATGTGCGCACATATAAAAGTCACGCAGCCAGTTTGTGTCCAGTTTGCCCAGCGACGACCCTATGCAATACAGTCGCACATCAGGCTCCCACTGCTTCTCAGCTTCTTGTGTACTAAACTGATCCACCACACGGGCCAATCGCAACATCCCATACGACTCTATATTCATATGCACTCTTTTTCCGCCCGTCGGCACCGTCGTCACAATACGAGCCCTCGCCCTCATAAAATCCACATGGTTCAACCGAGCCACCACACTATATGGAACACTCAAATCGTGCAACGAAAGCGCCAACGACGTGCTAAACTCATTCGCACTAAACACACGTGTATAGTCCAAAGGAAAGTCCTGGATAAACACGCTATTCTGCACAACCGTCCACTCTTCTTCTACTAAATTTCCTGTCAAAACCACAAACCGCACATGCCTTGGATACACAAGAAGCATAAGCTTTGTGTGCATGATTTGCACGTTTGGCACAACAAACTCGGGATTGCACCATTTTATATTTTGGTGCAGGGATGATGTGGATTGAGCTTGGTTGGCGATTAGAGTCAGGGGCGTATGAGGCTGGATGTGGGAGAGCAGCCAGTTTGTGTCAATGATGAATGAGGTAAGGAGTGCGGACTGCAAGTGCTGGGCATCGAGGAGCGTGGAAAGCGAGATAGAGTGTGAGTCGGGTACACCGACTAGTGGCGTAACCCGTACTACGCCGTCTGGAAACTCTAATCGGTCGCTCATCAAACCCTTAAAATTAAATATAAAATGTAGCAGTAAATAACTTCGGCACTTTTTTCTGTTTACAAATATGTTTTACAGAAACGACAGCAGTTATGGACCACAATATCGATACATGTTAATTACCACATCATACACTAAAATCCTGCTTGAAAAAGGAAGAAATGCGGGCCAACGCCGGCCCAAACTTGCAGCTACTAACAGACTGATTCGGCCCAGCAATCCACGCAGGAAGCTTGCGGGCAATGCGAGGCTCCGCGTACCGAGCATCCAAAAACACAATCGCCGCAAAATCGCCCTGATGCCGAATCGCTCGCCCAATCGACTGGTTCACCGCACGCATGCACAGAGACTCGTACAGGCTTCGAGCCCGCGGTCCCATCGACTGCTCTGCTGGTCTCGCCACAGTTGACATAGTTGACATGGTTGACATAGTTGACTTTTGACCAATCGACTCATAATACGTCAGTCGCTCGTTCAACTCGGGCGACGCAAGACTTGGAAACGGCACGCCCACCATAACGACGGCACGTCCCAACTCGTCGCTAAAGTTAATGCCTTCGCTCAGCCGCCCGCCCACCACGCTCAGCAACACTGCACCTTTATGGGGCCCCCGCACGTGCTCCACATACTCACTCAGCACATTTTGCGCATCCTCCGTCACCACAGGCTTACGGCGCGCAATTCGCTCGATTATTCCGTGTTCGCGCCACACCGACAACATTTTGGAAAGCAATGCATATGACGGAAAGAACACAACAACGCCGCCCGGAATAACATTGCACAGAGCAGCAAGCGCCTGGCCACACTCCCGAATACGCAGTGTGTTTTGCTGGTCTTGGAACGCAAACTTTAGGGGCGTGTTTGTTGGCCCGCTCTCGATGACCAGAGAGCAAATGTGGGATGGGCTGACCACATGGCTCCACGAGAACAACCGCACATTATCTGGATCCAGCTTCATGAGCTCCGCGGGCGAACATGTGTCGCGGGACAACCGGCCGAACCGAGGCAACAGCTGCTCGACCACATCCGTAGCTGGAGTCATTGTGCCGCCGGCCAACACCACAGCTCGTGCCTCACGCCGCAGCTCGCCAAACGCCTCAGATGGGTCCAGCAGCACATACGACAGCTCAACTCCGTGAGCTCCATTACGCACAACAATACGTGCCCCGGTGCGGTCGGGGCTGCCGATCCCCGCAATAAACGCCTCGAGCGCCGCCACCGCCGTCGCCGGCGCAATCTCACTTTTCTGTGGCCCTGCAGCAGTCTGTGCACGTGGCCGCTTCTCCGCATCATTGTTCGAGCTAACTTGGCGGTCCGCAAACATATTAAGCTTGCGGCCAATTTTGCTCTCACGCAAGTACCGATCAATCGTAAACACATTAATATGGTCAGCATGCGCGTCATGCAAAAACTCATTCACGCCTTTGACCAAAACAGCAGGTGTTCCGCCGTCCTCCGTTTTTACAGCACGCATGTATTTGTCCAGCGCACGCAACAGCGCGATGGTGCGGCGGATATGCACAACGTTCGAGCCTCTCAGCCGTTGCCAGTATTTTTTAAAGTAGCGCTGCACAAGGTCGAGCAGCAATGTTACACACCGCGCGTCGAGAAGCGCTGAATGTGTGGCCAATATGGTGTCCACCAAGTTATGTGCCTCGTCGATTATGACTATGCTGTCTTTTAGTGACACGCCGAGCGCCTCACGCGCACTATGCGACAACAACATGTTGTATGGAAGCGCAACGACATGCGCCTGTTGCACAGATGCCCGCGCCCCATAGTACGCACACACGGACAGCTTCCGCGCCTGCGCGACCAGGTCCTCAATATCCATCGCACGTGTTTGCATGTGGTCCTTGAGATCCAGCATCGGCGTGCGTTGCACAGGAAGGTGTCCGCACCGCTTCGAGCGCCCGCTTTGTTGCATCTCCAAGCACCGCTCATTGAGTACTGCAGATGCACATCCCGTGCGCACCTCGTCGTTTGTACACAGCTGCACTCGAGATCCGAGAGTTACACATGGTGTTGCATGCCCAAACTTTGTCCGCTTGATCTCGGATATAAACTGCTGCAACTGTGAATGTGTTCGCGATGCGTAAAATATCTTGCTGATACTGGGTTCCTCCGGCTCTGCATTTTGGTCGGTGTCTTCGTCTGAATCAATGTCGCTGTCTTCATATACACGGTTCTGGGAACGAGCATGCAATAGTTTGCGCACAGACTCTGAATATTCACCGTCGCCCTTGGTCTCTTCGCCGCTGTGATACTCTGCCACGACTTCATCGTCACTGTTATGTGGGCTCTGCTCCGACCCCCGCTTACTCGCCTTTGCCCGCACCGCTCCCACACGCCGCGCATTCTGCTTACGCTCCCTCTGCTCGGCACTCTCCTTACGCCGCACACTCTTTGCCCAGTTTTCATATTTTTCTCGCGCCACTGCATCTGGATTTACGCTGTTCTCTCGCTGCTTGCGCTCGTAGTCACGTACCCACACAGGCCGGTCATCATCTTTGTCGACCGTCGCTGGTGCGCGTGCGTGGTGGTGCGTGAGCCATGTCAACGATCCACATATAATACTTAGGGATTTGCCAGTTCCTGTAGGACTCTCGAATATCCCAAACTCACCGCGCTCCAGTGTTTCAAACAGCCGTTGCATAAACTCCACTTGGATTGCGTACGGCGTTGCGATTGGAAACGAAAAGTCTGCGGCGGTTTGCGGTGTCGCCAACCGCGTTTCCTCTGTCAAATCAACCATACCATCAAATAAGCCAAATTACATTGGGATCAGAGCTGGTTTACTGACAAACTAAAACATAAATTTTAACCAAAATAAATAAATGGGAACTGCACACGTGCAAGATCTACTCCAATACGGCTGATACAAACTCGGCTACTGGATCCAAGTACCAGATCTTCGGGCTCACCACGCCCGTAAAGAACCCAATATGCCCGCCATGCTTGACCAACGCCAACGCAGTACTTGGATTATTCGCAAACTTGCCTTTTGGCACACCACTAATGGGCGTGACCGGATCATCTTCGGCATTAATGGCCAAAAACGGCTTACGAATCTTCTCCACATACTCGACACTCGACGCCGCCTTATAATACGCCCAACAGTCCTTATGCCCATAAGTTTTTGCAGTCACCAAATCGTCAATCTCCGACATCCTCGACGCCTTCATAATCGCATCTATATCGTAGTTGAGCGGACTGCTTTTTATAACGTCAATGTTGCGCCGCAATAAGCGTTTGACGGTGGCCATTAAGTTGGGCTGGAACAACCAGTCGTTCAACAAGCCAGGAGCACTCAACGCACGGCCTGCCACTTCCGTGTCGTAAGGACAGCTTACAGCCACGGCTGCCAACAATCGCGCACTATGGCCGTGGTCGCCCAAGTACCGAGTAATCAAGTTGGCGCCCAGCGAAAAGCCAATGCAAACAAGACGCGCATGTGGGAACTTTGTGCTTAGCTCATTCAACACATCTGCCAAGTCACTTGTGTCGTATGCGTTGTACAGCCGAGCTGACGTCAACGGCGTACGGCCGGAGCCCCGGTGGTTACATACCACAACACGCATGTCCTTGATGCTTTCGTACATGCGACGCACCACACACCGTATATGGTACTCGTACGCCGAGCCGCCCAATCCCGGTACAACTATGGCAATCGACGTTACATCATCGCTGGGCTGCTCCGGGTACCAATCGAGCGATACTGTGCCGCCGTCGCTCATCACTTTGCTCTCGCGCTCATACTTGATGTTCGATGCACGGTCTTTGCGTAGTGCGATCTGTGTGCCGTACACTGTTTGCAGCATTCCGCTGCACAAGTACGGAGTAGGCACAAGCCGAGAATTCTCAGATAGAGACGGACACTGATTGAGCAGTTTTTTCAGCTCTTTATGCTCATCTGATTGTCCCACTAGTAGGCGTACTTTGCTATCCTCCACGTACTTGCTAGCTCCAAAGTACAGGGCTGCGCCAGCCGCTGCTGCGTATATCTTGTTTGTATACCCGTCCATCCCTGAAATGTATGATATCTAGTTTAAATCGCCAAGATAATAAAAGGAAAAGAGAAAGCTGAAACTAAAAGTTTAATATGCGGATTTTACAAACTTCTCATCGTCGGGGCCGGTTGCAAATCCGAGAAGCGATGTGCAAATATTCACATGTGTAAAATACAAAATACGAACATGTCACGTGCATCGAATCACGGTACAAACCACAATCAGGCACAGTCGTCGATTGGACCATTTTACGCTCGTTGCCCCAGCCCGAAAGCTCTGTATTTGGCCTATAGAACGATATCAATAATGATTGCACAGTGCCGCCGGGCATTTACCGCCAACCGCGTTCAGCGCATGCACTATTCGCGCCAAGCATCCATGTCTCGCGAAGAAAGCGCATCGATCCGCGACTTCCAAACAACCAGCAGCCCATCGACGTCGTGCACGCAGCCTGCTTGCATCGCCGCACTCCGCCACCGCGCGCAATGCAATCCTTGGATCCTCCAGCTCACCAGCGGCCTGCGGACCGACATGCTCACCGGCACACCGTCCACGCAAGACCTACTGGTCCGCATCAAACCCAAACTCATGCGCAATCCTCCCGCTTCCATCGCGAACCGCATGCTCTCCATCGACGAGCTCGAGTCATTTTCGAGCTCTTCGGGCAAGTCCCGCTATGTGTCGCTAAGCGCTCGTGGCATGCATGCGTTTGCCACAGACGTTGTGCTGCAGAGAATGCTAAAAGGCGAAGGATGGATACGTCCTGATTTCGTCGAACACTGCGCCCGAGTACTACGGCTTCGAGTGCTAAGCACTATGCATCGAGCGCATATTGAGTTTTTTGCACATGCAGTGCGAGCACAGAATGTGGATGTGCCAGAACGGGGGTTTATGGTGAACGAGCATATGGGAAGGCTGCAAGCGATGCGCGAACATGTAAAGGCGCGGATTATAAACCAAGATGCACAATGGACTGCGTCGTCCATATACACAATACTGCCGCAACGCAAGGGCATAAGAGGCAAGCAATGGCATGTTTCCACACCCTTGCCACATGCCGGGCTGCACTGTATAATCCAAGTGCCTGTGCCCAGACTAAGTGGCCACAAAATGTCCGTCTCGTCGGAACTCCACGCCCGCTCCGTCTGGGAGTCTTTGCTCAACAAGCCTGTTGAGTTTGATGTCCTCGACCAGTCACGCCAATGGAACGCACACTCGATGACCGGTGCGCCCGAGCCATACACACAGCCAACACTCAGTGTTACTGCGCTCGAACACGCGTACTATGAGTTACCGCATATAACTCCAGACTCGATGCATATGGTCAAACAAACCGTACACCGTAACTCGTTGGCCAAAACTTTTAAAAATATGCACGCGCAGTTACTAAACACTGCGCGAGAGAGAGCCGAAAAGCGTCATCAGGGGGTTGAACGTAATCTGGCGTATCGGGTGCGGGTTACGTATCCCGTAGAGTCTGGCACATGTGTGACAAAGACGGTGCCGGTGTATGTGGCTCAAAAGCTGTTTGGCGACCGCGTGTGTGCAAGTGTTGTGTCGTGGTTGTTGGGGCTTCCAACACATACGCACGTTGGGAATGAGGATGTGGACATGGTGTATGTGGGCGTGGTTGCTCTGCCGTGTACTGCTGACTTGGCTACTCAGTTGCACCGTGCAGTCGAGTACACAAGAACTGCATAGTTCTACTTTATAAATAATGACAGTGTTGCAAAAGTATTAGAGTGCCGATGGCTAATAAACGGCATTTCCTAGTTTAACTATAGGTGTTTAAAGAAAAGAATGCATGGTGTATAATAGAAAATAAAGCAAAGTGAAACAGCAGCTTGCTGGAACATTTGCCGTATGGCCACAGGCTGGGTGTTCATTGGGATAAAATGCTAGACTGGAGGTTTTGTGCAAAAAGCAGCCAATAATAATACCATGCTTTGCAAAGAACAGCTGAGGGATGTCAGGAAACCATGTGTGCACGTTGCAGGTCTGATTTGCTCTGCCTTTTATCTTCTTTTGGTACATTTTTCTTTGCTGTTTTCCTTTCAACACAAACATCGGGTGCGCTATGGAGCCACGAGAATTCCGCACTGTTTCTTTGCTGCAAAGAACACCAACAAACCTATATAATTTTTTTAGTGCAAAAGGAATGGATAAACGCGGTGGCCACCACATGATAAAACAAATGGGAAACACACATTATGAGGTGTGCAAGATCGCATACATTACTTAAAGATAAAGCGTCGCTTTGCAAACACAAATATCTTTCCAATACGTTGTTTTTTTCTCTAATTATACACCAAATTGCATGTCTATTCGATATCATCCTCATTTTCCCACGTTATATAACTTGGTTCGTGGTTTTGAATTCAGTCGTGGTATTGGCAATTGTCGACTTTATCAACAAGATGGAGCAAATCAGAAATACTACAACAATAGGGTTATAGTTGACTATACACGAAAAAAGGTGACGATATACAATATGAGAGACGGTAGTCACCTTTTAACTCTAAAACTTCGACCTATCTGCGAATGGATTACCCAAGATCAAATGTATGGTTATGTGGATAGTTTGGGACCACTACGCCATCACTATATGTAGCGCATATCATTATTATACTTTGGCAATCTGTAGTTCCACAGCTAAAAGAGCTTTTAGGCACAGACTGCCTTGAACTCTAATTGGGGTTCGTACATAATCAGCTTGTTCGTTTCTTTTTCAACAACAAACTAATCCTTAAAATTCAACACAACCTACGACAGGTACTAACAACCTTTAGAAAAGTGATTGTATGTGGTTGCTCTGTCATGCATTGCTGACTTGGCTACTCAGTTGTACCGTGCAGTGGAACACGCGAGAAATGTATAGTTCATTTAGATATAGTGACAGTATTGCAAGAGTATGTGCTGCTAGCCAAATACGACAATAACTAGTTTTAAAAACTATAGCTGTTTAATAAAAAAGAATCCATGTACGTGTATAGTGGAAAATAAAACAGAAAGGTGTAGAAACGCAGCTTGCTGAAGCGTTTGCTTGAACTAGCGGGAACAAACAGAGTGTTGAACGTTGAGAAAGAAAGCTTGACTGAAAGTCTTGTGCAAAAAGCAGCCAACAATTATGACCCATCTTGCCACGAATGGCTGGGATGAGTGTTTGGGGCATCCATGTACGCCGTTTGCAAGTCTGCTTTGCCCTGCTTTTTATTTCCTTTTGGTACATTGTTCTTTGTCTTTTTTCCTTTTAGCGCCAACATCGGGTGCGCTATGGAGCCACGAGAATTCCGCAGTTTCTTTAGCGCAAAAGGTAATGGATATTAAAGAATAATACATTGTTGGGGAGCATAGAAAAAGTGCGAGACATGGCAGTTTAATTCATGTCCCCGAGAACTATTTAAAGCGGGCAGCTGCTCGGCAAGCATTTTCAGTGTTTTTCCACACAACACTACATATTACATTCTTACTTTTTTAATGGCTGATCCAGTACCAGATGTAACGCCCGTTACATCAAATTCGAACTTTATGGCCAACATTTTTGATATTGTAGAGTTATATGAAGGGCCTTCAATTGTTGCGGCTAAATTTTCTCAACTAGGGCATTTTGGTCCAACCTCATGTGAAATATATGTAAATGGCGATATTCAGGTATTTACTACAACTACAAGTATAAAAATATTAGATTACTCAAGAACAGGTAATAAATTAGTATATGAAAACGGTCCGCGTATCACAACCGGATTGTGACGTCGTCGGCATTATGGCATTGACACATACAATTCCAGTTCTCATACCATTGTTGACACTATGTTGACATTTCCGGTTCCTAAGTAGACCATCATTCGAAGTCTCGTAGTGATGGTTCACAATAGCAATGGTTTTCTATTTAAGCTCTGATGGGACTGCCCTCAAAGCAGTAATCATTGAAGAAATATTGAAGTCTCCTTTTGATAGCCCGCTTGGGCAGTTGCCCATATCCGAAGCGTGACACCGGGTATTGTATTGTGATGTTCTACAGAGTCATCAAACGCGTAGCAAGAATAACCTAACTAAATTGGAAAGAATCAACTAAGCAGCAATCGCACATATTGGAATCAAGACATGGTCAGTATGTATTGAGTGCTAGAAGCCTAATATAGTTGAATGTTTTTAGCTTATTTTTGGACTTTTATTCACCTTGTATCTTTTGGCAATAAATTCTTTAGTTTGACACAACACGAGGCATGCTACTATAAAGGCTCGCAGTGACATGGACACAGAGAGGTCAGTGCAGAAAACGCTAAGATCCTCTGTGCCACAATATACTCGGAAATTGTCTAATAAACCACAAAACCACCAGTCTATAATTCATAAAAAAAACACTAAAACCAAACAGCAATAATACCATTAAACGGATACCAAACGAGAGGTATAACATTTGCGATACATGAACAATTAATAAACAGTGAAACTATCTAACGAAAAATGCATACATTTAGGATTCTACGATCGCTTGGTATTAGCTGCGCCTTTACGCTTGCGTGGAGAAGGCTTGGGTTTTGAGGTTTTCCGAGCATGAGTCGACGGGTTAACATGCTGCTCCACGCTCCCTTTGGATGGCCTGGGTCGAAGCGTGCGCTTCTGAGCAACGGGTGTAGATATCGGAGTGCACTCACTATCCGATGCATTATCGCTTTCGTCTCCACGTATAATATCATCTTGGTCATTATGACTATCGTGATCATCGCTGTGGTATGTATCCTCGTCGTCATGACCTGGTTCTGCATGGTTACTGTCTGCGCTTGTCTTTTCAATTTCCACATCCGGAGCAGTTACTGTTTTTGCAGGCTGTTGCTGGAGAGAAGCCCCGGCGTTTAGAGCCCGCAGACTGGGATTAAACTTGCGGCATTTGGGACACGTGTACTGGATATCGCGGATCTCCTCCTCCAGCACAAGACCGTTGTGTGCGTAGCAATGGCGGCAAATGAGCGCATACTTGTCGTTCTCGCTCCCAACATCGCCCACCAACTGGTCCACCAGCTTGTCCAGCCACGGCCGAGCACTACCTGACTGCTGCGCTGCCGAGCGTGGTGCCACTTTAACCACGCCTGTCTCGCCTCTGTGAACTGGCTGGGCCGGCTCTGTCTGTTGCGGTCCAGGGCTGTTTGCCGATTGGCCTGGCAATACCTGCCGCTGCGGTCCGCGCATCTGTGCAGACTTTGCTGCCAGCGGTGACGTAGCTGGCACCGGCTGACCGCCTCCAGCGTGAGCTCCTGGAGCGCCAAAATTGGGCATCATGCGACGACGGTTCTTAGCCTCTTGCTGCCGCAACCGCGCAGTCGGGCCTTGCTCCACCGGCACATTCTTTTCGCCATTCGAGTACCTGTCAATCAGCGTTTTAGTCGTTTCAAACGCAGTCTTCTTCTTCAGCTCATCCAGCCGCTCCTTTAGCTCCGCCCGCAGCCGAGCGATTCGCGAGTCATGGCGGCTGATAAATCGCTGACACAACGTGCGGATGGCTACGTTTCCATAGTAAACGGCCAGTGGAATTGTTGCCACCAGAGTTGCGTGCATTAGAAAGGCGGAGGCGTGCGATCCATGTCGTTCGGGCCACACGTAGAGAACAAAGCCGACTACGTATGCCAGCCAGCCAATGCCCGTGTAAAACACCCAGTTGTGAGCCCACCATTCCATCCGCTCCGTAGCCAGCGCCCGCTGCTTCTCTGCCCGCCGGATATCCTGCTCTAGACTCGACAGTATCTGCTCATAGTTCTCCTCCTTCTACAAGTCAACGTTTAAAAGGTACATTTAGTGAAATGGAAGCCCGCAGCTCGGCTAAATTCGGATAGTTTGATAGACGCTTACCTTGAAAAATGAAAACAAGCCCATGCTTGGAATCACTATTATGCTAATGCAGCAATAAGGAAAAAATAGTGCAAAGGTAAATTAGTATAATTAGTAGAAAACGAGGCTGAGAACGTAAAACTGCCAACACCACCTTTTTAGCATTGAATCACTACTTTGATCACGTGTAACGTCTCGATCAGATCAACCATTCTCTTGGTACATGTTAAAACCGTCAAATGTTAATAATGGTTGTGTATTAAGTTGTATTAAAAAGTAATGTATAAAATAGTGTGCTGGTAGTTTCAGCGCAGATGCAGCCCATCCATCCAGGCAACAATTGTAGGCAACACTGTTGAAGGCGAGCGGTTGGTTAGCAACACGTCTGCGCTGACATGGCAGCAATTAAAGTGAGTATCTGCAAATGAAGCATTGACGGTTGATTTCGTGTCGTCAAAATTAGCGCCCAGCGTGTAAACTGCTTGTACTTTCTGCTCAACAGAACCGCGTTTCTGTGTTGGCGAAACCTCAGATTCGGTCAGCTCAATCTCGTCGATTTCACTACTAGCGCAGCGCCGACTGGCCAGCGCCCCAGGACTGTACATCGTGCTTCCATGCAGAAAATGGCGTGGCAATCCGACTATTTGCTGCCGGACCGCGCACTCGAGTAAAAGATAATACATTTGGTGAGCTGAGTATGTCAGCACAATTGCCAGCAGCACATCGACCGAGTAATGCAACCGCACGGCCAGCACACAAACAATGCCCGCCAACGTATGCACCGCGCTGTACGCGACAAACGTCCAATGCCGAGCATACCGAGTCCAAAACAAGAACGAAATTATTAAGATAGACGTATGCCCCGAGAACACTTTATCGGTGCACCCGCTCAGCTGACCACTAATCATTAACGGCACAATGCGCACCAGCTCGCTGGTATTGTGTGCAATCTGGGGTTTGCAGTTGTTGACTGACGGCGGCAGAGTTGTCACTGAGATTGTAATAGAGCGTAAGAAATACAATGTGGCCATCATCCATGCAATTCGGCGCAAATACACAGCGCGTGCTTGCCATCCGCGAGCCATAAACATGCCGCCGCCCACCGCAATTAGTGCGGCAGAGTTTACGACTGCGTCGGTTATCCAGCGTTCGGTCATTAGTGGTATTTGGTCGAGAACAATGTCGTCGAGCATTTTGTACCCAGAGTGATTCAGTTTCCAGTTGCCGAGTTTTTGCCGGTTGTAATTTGTGTTACGGCTCAGCCACCGCATATCTGACCACTCTTGGCACAACACCATCCACACGACTACCACCGTCAGCGACCCCCACGCTGCTGCCAACAGACCAAACTCGCGTAGAAACAGCCGCAGCCTCGGTCTCTGCGCCAGCTGGGATTGCAAACCGCCCAGCATTGCTAAATTATTAGTATTGGAAGATGCAGTATCACGAGTTGTTTATTGAAGCCTGATAGAAAAAAAGAACAGATGAATAGAAAAAAATGTGCTTGTCAGAAAACCATGAGCTCAATTGTTAAGAAGCAAAGCTCGCCAGCCACTGCTCGTCTAAAAATACTTAAAAGGAGGGTTGGTCCAAGTCTTCGCAAAGGCAAACAAATATGCCAAAGCAATCGAGCTGCACTTCTTTGTCTTTTGGACGCTGCCAACAATTGACCGGTGCTCAGCCTGATTTCCTCCCTCCATTTTTACCCCACCAAACCGGACAATTGTGTACCAGCAGCATGGTGATCTGCGATTGTCGAACGAGCGAATGAAAATGCAGGACTGACACAATGCAACCACCAATCACAAGAACATTGGACGGTCCAAAAAATGTCAGATGATGCAGACTTACACGACAAATCATGTTGGTTTGTGTGGTTTAGACGTCTGGGACACAAGTGTCTTTGTCGCAGTACCAGCCGTCTTCGCATGTCTTGTAATCCTGCCATACTCCATTGCGACAGATAAACTGCTGCTTGTCGTTTGCACACAAGAAGTAGTCTAGGCCAATTCGTTTGCACGCTTCTCCTGCCTTAATTTCTGGCTTTGATTTGACTGCAAGTGCGCCGATACTGTAAATGCAAGCCAAAAACAACAACGCCAAACTGATTGACCTCAAACGTAAAAACATACTGTTGGCAATTGAACTCACACGCTGACACCTAAAAGTATTGTGATTTACTGAATAACAAGATATAAATTGTGAAACTAAAAAATTAAACAATAAAGACAAACGCACAGGCTATGCAGGCAGCTTTATTGCAGGAAAAATTCTGGAAAAAAGTGCAAAGCAACCTTGGAAAACTGTTTGAAAAGGACACAAAACAGAAAGGACAAATGCTGACCGTGCATAACGCTAGAAAGCACATGTGACAAACCGTTTATCGTGCAAAAGAAGGTTTGGCATTTTTAAAAGAAAGGTTATGCCAAATATACTTTTTTAAACTAGTCAGCGCCAAAAACTCTAGGCTCCAGCAATTTTGATAAGCTGTTACCATACTGCGCAAAGTTGTGTTTGCTTGGAAATGACAAAAAAAGCCCTCAAAAACGCTGAAACTAAAAATGGACAAGAAAAATCCACACCATGCGTTTAAAAGAAATCCAGGGCTCTTTTATGACATTCAACGTGTGACGTTGCCTTGAATTACAAAAGAGATAAAATTTTTGAAAGAATTTCCTTTGCTCCTTATTAACACGCATTGCCAAGGCTACTTATAAAACAAACCCCTAACGGTCCTTTACTTTTTCTCTTCACATTATTCCTCCGGCAGGTTCTATTAGTATTATATTTTGTTTTATTCACTAAGCTTGTATTAAGATGCAGTTCTTCTCAAAGAATGTTGGACTGGCTTCGCTATTCGTTGGTGTTTTGCAACTGACAGGCGCGATGGCTGCTGCCAGTGTGCCGCAAGTAGGTACTGCGTGCACGCCTCAAGACAACGGACGGTGTATGAGCGGTCGAGCCGGCATTTCGTGCGTAGACGGCGTGTGGACTGCGGCCACTTGCAAAGATGACAATCATTGCTTCAAGGGCGTGTGCATTCCCGACATGAATCATCCAATGGCAGCTACTAAGCCTATGCAAACTTTTGTAAACTAATTGGTCTTGCAACCAGATTATTTTCAGTCAGTAATTTTAACAAATAAGATGAGTAAAACGACGTAGAATATAGTATATTGACAACACTAAAAGTAGATGCCTAAAAACCTCTAACTTGCTCGCGTTCCTTGCCTTTTATACCTACACGAATGCCTTGGGACACTTGGGTCTTGTGTAACCAGTGACTGCGGAATCCGCCATTGATCACGCTTTTAGCTGTGATCCTATCATAACGGATCCCGTGCTTCACTGTTCTTCTGTGCTCCGCATTCCGTGTTACAGTAATGAACAGTTTTATTAATAAAACATATTTAATCTAACCCTATTTGCGTAAAGAACGCGTTGTACTGGGGCTTGCGGCCCAGAAACTGGTGTACGCATTTCATTATATCCGTACTGCCGCCTGGACGCAATATAACATTGCGGTATTCCATCCATGTTTGCTGATTAAATACGCCGTCTCTACCAAACCGCGTAGAAAACATATCTGCAGCAAGTGCCTGGCCCCACAGATACACAAAACACTTTGAATCATATCCCCGAACAACTTGTCTCGTAGTCGCAGCACCAATTGTCTCAATCCCGCCCGTATTGCACAACGCAACATTTTTTTCCAAAGTGTTATACACCAAACTTGCGTCAACGTGTGAATTGGGCGAGTGGTAGATGGAAATGTCGTAGACTGCGTAAAACAGTTTTTGCAAATAGAACACACCGGCCACCTGTGGTTTAGCTGCGATTATTGCGTCAACTATACAAAGTGGAATTGGTTGCTTGGTCTGGTAATGCACACCGAGTTTTTGCAATACAGACGGAGTCCAAATAAGGTTTTCGAACATTTGGGAAGGGCATTCGACGAAATCCCGACATACTCGCGTGCCATGAAACATGGACCATTTAGTGACCGAGCACAGATTATGAAGAACATGGCCCATTTCATGCACCAGCGTTTTCAAATTCGCGTGGCTCAACAAAGCTGGCTCTCCATTTGCAGGTTGGACAAAGTTTGTGACCAGGACAACTACTGGATACTCACGCGCGCCCGTCTTGCGAGTAAACCCCGATCTTATGTGGAACGTCGCTCCATTAGCGTATTTTCTTGGACGAGCATACAAGTCCATATAACAATGCCCGACAAATCCATTTGTGTCCCTCACCTCGTACAGCTCAACCAGCGGATGCCACACACTCGCATAGACTTTACAAAACCGCAGTTGCATTATCTCTTCAAACAACGCAAACAGCCGACACACGGTATCCGGTGCATGGAAATACGACTTTATAAGAGCAGTGTCAATGTTGTGAGTGCGTTCGGTTTTTGTGCGCTTGTAGTACGCCAAATCCCAATCATAGAAATCTGTAAACTCCAAACCCATGGATTCACAATCTGCTTGTTTTATTGCTCGTAGCTGGGCTAGCTCGCGTCGTGCCATCGGAGTTAGTTGGGTACGCAACGTGTTGAGCATGTCGAGAACCATATCAGGGTCGTTCATGGATAGATCATCAAATGTGTACGAGGCATGGGACTTGAACCCAAGTATTTTGGCCTTTTCTTGCCGCAAATCCACCGCTTGTTGCAGCAACTCTATGTTATTGGGACATTTGGTAAACAACGCAACGTATATTGCTTTCCGAGTTTCTTCCAATGCCGCAAGCCGGAGAATGACCATAGAGTTGGGTTTGGTCACACAAACCACGTATTTTTCAACACCATTTGTGGTTACCAAAGGTTTGTCAGCAAAAAACGTGATAGGCAGTCCAGCAAGCTCGGTGCGCGTAAACAACAGTTTGGTTGTATCGTTGCTTATATTGGCTGTGAACTTTGCAACAGTCTTAGCCAACTGCGATTCAATACCACACAGTCTATTGCGCTTATCCTCATCCAGCAACAACCCAGATTTACAATACCCATCAACCATCCGCTCAACCAGCAGTTTATCTTCACTACACAAACCGTCCATTTCTTTTGCATTGTTGGAAACCGCCAGCACTTGCTTGTAAATATCCGCACGCATCGAACACTCGACCGTAAACTCCTAAATTGCCAATAATTAGCACATGCATTACATACATGCAAGGACAACACTAAACTTACATGTACAAGGTGGGTTGCTTTTTTGGCGGCGGTTTGGATGTTTTGAGAGGGGCTTAGTTCGCCAAGGACTTGGTAAACAGAGTAACACGATTCGTGTTCGTCGTCCATGTGGTTGATGCGAGCAACCGTGTTGGCAAACGTCGGAGATGGCTCAGCCGCAACACTATTGAGCAATCCACGTTCTTTGGCCAGCAAACACGCTACTTCTTGCTGAATCTCACTCGGAGAACGGCAAAAGTCAATAACGCTGCCCTTGGCAGAAGATGTAAAAACTAGTGCTGACATACGCAAAACGTTGATAAAGAAACAAATGCAACAAATGTAAAAGTGTACTGGAATGCAATGGTGACAAGAACATTCAAAAAAGTGGCGCATAATGTGTCTTTTATATCACCAAATATGTCTGAAAGCAATGTATTGCAATAATAAGCATGTTATTAATTCGCAACAAGGGTATTGATGTACAGACATAATAATACATCAGCAAAAGCAATGACACCAACCAGGTCTTTGGCACATTCCATATGCAATTGAAACAATGGAAACATTGGCAAAAAAGAAAACTGTCAAAGGCAGACCATTAGCTCGGCTAAATCTAATCAACGATGATTTGTAATGTGGCTGCGGAGCAAACCACTGACAAAATCACTTTCAATTTTTGTTTTGCTAATTCACTCGTCTTTTTAACTACGACAAATTAGCTGGCAGAATGACGGGCGAGGATTCGGAGCTAACCACGCAGCTTACCGCCTTGGGCCGCACAAAAGCGTATGTTGAAGCAGGCAAACTGTTGTCAGAGCAGGAAGACGACGTTGTGTACAAACTAGTAGAAGACGATTTGAGCACTGACACAGGAACCGGAGCTCTTACGTTGACACTGATCAAAGGAAGCAGCGCGCTAGCCGAAAGCGGTCACACATTAGGCAGCTCCGTGTTGGGAACGGTGTGCAGCGCTTGTGTGGGCCAAATATGCGAAGACAGCGCGGACCCTGAGACGCAAAAATGGACCACCATTAGCGACACACTGCTCCAAGTACTCCCACAACTAGGCCCCCGTAGCATCATTGATATTGCATTTCGTGTTTTGGCTGAACTTAAAACCAGCGGCACGCTGCCCACACCACTCGCAAGCTTTCTGCCCATGCTGCTCGACACGCTGGGCACAATCGGATCTGTCGAGATTACATCTGAAGACGTAAGCGCAGTCGCAGCTGAAGACGATGTTCGAGTGACACGGACGGGAAGCGAACTCAAAGCATATTGGATTGAATCAGCATGCTCGTACAAATGGCACGCACAAGCGTCGGTCCGTGTATGCGCGGTACTCCGTGAGCTGGTGTTGACGGAGGCGCAAGTAGAAAGAGTGGCAAGCCGCGTGCAGCGGCAAATGGAGTGCATGGAACTAATGGAGCTGCCGGCGATGGTGTACCAGTTGCTTTTGTTGTCTCGCAACGGCAGCAAGCGGAATATTGTAAGCGGGATATTTACGTTTTTCGACAACATGGAGAAACAGCTCAAGGACGCTCATAGCGACGATGAGCGCAAACGGTGGCGCGAGCTGGGCGACATTGAAGGCACGATTATGCTGCATATAAGCTACGGCATTAAACAAGACTTTGAACTTGGGGATGCACTAATTGCGTTTGCCAAAGAATCGAGTGATTCCTTGTCGTCGTTTTCGTTTGCATGTTTATTGTCGTTGGCGCGCATCCACCGGTTTGAAGACAATGTGACTGTGTTGTTAAGGACGCAGTTGTTGCGGAGCATGCACGATGAGGACATGCGGGAGGGGATGGTGTGGGTGCGGCCATATTTGCTCGAGTCAGGGTCTGATGCACGTGAACTGTTACATGCGGTTGTTGAACGGTCGTCGTACGGGTGGGACCAGGTTACGCAGTCGCTGATTCAGCTGTGTCTAAATACGATGGACTACACAGCCCGGCGCACCACGTACAGTCCTGTGGCATGTACGCAAGCCCGACAAACATGCACTCGAGTGCTGCAAACCGCGTTTGCCACACACGAGTTTGTGCGGGGTGAGATTATTGATCAGATCATGAACCGCGTAGTGTTCCAAACCGAATCACATATGCATTTCCTGGACCTGTTGCAAATGTTGGTTGCCAGTGACGTAGACGCGGTGCGCCCGTACTCGACCAAAATAATCGACGCGCTTGATTCCATATCGGTGATGTCGAGTCGAACACTCGAGGGGCTGGTACGTGCAATAGCGCCTTTGTTTCTCGACGACGTGCAGTTCCGGTCGTCGCTCATTTTGGTGCTGCGCAAAATACTGTTTGCGCATGGAGTGGACGAACGGAGGGTAGCGCTCAGCGGGCTGTTTGTGCTGATCTCGTGTGCTGCGCAGTCGCTGGGCAGTGAGGCTGGCCAAAGGCAAAGCAACGTAAGGCTGGCAGTGTTGCTCGAAGTGCTCGGGCTTTTGCGCCGGTGTTTGACGCAGCAGCCAGAGATCCGCAAAGCAGCCTACGACCAGCTCAGCTCACTGCTTGATGAGCCGTTTGCCCGAAATAACGCAGCACTGCTTAGCACGCTGCACGGTATATTCCAAACCGAGTTTATGAAATACCGAGCAGACCGCTCGCATGACTCGCCGATAAACTTCCAGCTGTGCGTCAGTCCCACTACACATAAAGTGACTATGCCCGTTGCCAGCTTTATGCAATGTTTTGCCAAACTCACATTGGCGCTCGAGTCCAGTTCAACAGTGGGATCAAGTGGCTCAGAGTCGCCCTCTAGTATATGGACAGACGTGTGCACACGGTTTTCGCGAGCACAGATGGAAGACTTTGAACTGGACGCAAACGGTGATTTTGCGCTCGACAGCCCGTCTGGCGTACGCAACAACAACACGGCACGGCTAGTAATAGGCTGTATCGACGCAGCCATTGAGTACGAACTCTGCAGCACAACAGACACTAACCCCGCATTAGTCGTTGAGCTGTTTAGCAAGTTCCAACGGTTCAGCGACGTACTGTGCACGCGATGTGTAGATGAGCGCAAGAAGCGAGTGATTGGCGGTGCGAGCGAGTTGTCCCATATGACATTGCCAACAGTACTGAATGTGCTGGAGCTTGTGCTGAGCGATCCCCGACGGATGGACAATCCAGACCATGCACTCAACTGCGCTCCGCACGACCACACGTGGTTTGTCGCTCACACAAGCGGCGTGTCGTTGTGGGCGGCCAACACTGCGTTTGTGCGGCATTTGCTCGAAATTGCACTAGCGAGGGTAACTGAGTGTGCAGGAGTGTGTGAGGAGCCAACGCACAGAGTGCTGCACTTGGCGTATATTGCATATAGCGGTGCATTGGCTGTTTGTGCACGTCCACTTGAGAGTGGCATATTGGACTTGCCTGCTAATTTAGCTAAACGCAGCGCTAAAGCTCGTAGCATACTTTATGTGGCAGCCGAAACACTCGTTGCCTGCACAAGTGTACTACAATCGCGAGGAAAGCTGGATTTGCTGCATGTGGCGGTGATGCGGCCACAACTCATGCTGTTTGCGCCCAGCGATGATCCGCCGAAAATCGATGCGCTCCTGGACGCGCAATACGCAAGTGCATTGATTACAGGGCTTCGCAATACGAGTGAGCAGATGCTGGCGCAGAAGCCCGTAATGGCACGAGAAGCCACCACCGTTCTCACATCGTTGCACGCAATGTGTGTGCAACTATCTCGTACAGGCAACTGTTGCTCGAATGAAGGCGCTCGGGCGGTCATTTACAAAACAATGAACGAAACTGCACGGTGGGCGTTTTCACTGGTCGGCGGGGAACTTCCGGGTGACGCCAACTTACTGCGTAACATAACGACGGTACTCACAAGCTGCCAGCCGTTCTTGCAGCCCGAGACTGTGTTTGCCCGGCCACCTTTGCAGCTCACTTTTGCGTCTGTGCCCGTTGACGTGCGAATGGACGACTATGAGCTCGGGACACTTAGCCGCCTAATCGGCAGTATATGCACGGCGTCCCGGCTGTTGACCAACATTGAGGCAGACCCGAACGAAACAGACGAAGACGAGCCGAATCTAGGCATCTTCACTGCACGGACTATTCCAGCCCTGGTAGCAGTACTGGCTGCATGGTTTAAAGCAGAATTGCACCAAGTCGACTGGGCCAGCACGCAGCTGCGCCGCATGAGCACAAGTGAGCTTGCTGAGCGACCGGAAAACGATGTGGAGGACTTGGTCATGAGCATACAAGTCGAGCGTCGTGTGTGCGGACGCATTCACGCATTGTCTCAACTACTGCTGCAGCTACTGAGCACTGTTATGCCAACGCAAGCGGCCACCGATCAAGTAATCCGTATGTTCCACGACTTGCACCGCACGTTCGCTCACTTGACCCGCACCAAACTACAGTGCGTGCAGGTACCAATAACCGAGTCATATATCGACTGCTTATCTCTCATATGTTCCACACTGAACACGCATGCGCACTCGATGATTATCGACAAATACGGCGCACTCGTTGGTTCTGCAGACACTGAAAATCCCAAGAAGAAAACTAAACTAACGAGTGGCAAGTCAGCGGGCAAGTCGCATGTACTGCGCAACTCGACGCTCGTGTCGTCGCTTGTGTACCAGATGGAGTTGACCGAAAAATATGTGGGCATGGTGGCGGCAAAACACAAGACACCGCTGGCGCATTACTTGAAACGCAGTTTGGCAAGGGATTTCCGCATTGAGCGGGACCGGTTGCACGACCCGTTGCAAGACACAGAGGGAAACAGCCTGGACGATGAATCTGCCGACACCACGATGTTGCTGCTGGACTCGCCGCCTCCCGATATGTTGGACGACTAATAAACATGGATGTAGTGCTACGGATCGATAGCGTGTTTAAAAACTCTCAAAAGAAAGGAATAGAGCCATGGCCGTCTTTTATAAACATGAGACGAATAAATGCACATTGAATGCTATAATCATTTAGCATTCACCAAACTAGATGTCGCACGACTTGGTTACTCTGTATATAGTTTCTGCATTGTTAAACTCAAAAGAAAGGAAATTATGCGCCGCCAATAAGCATCTGGTCGACAATCTTGCTGATAAAGTCTTTTTTGGGCGCCAAGTCACAGCCAAACTCTTGCACGAGCTGGGCACGAATGACTTTCTTGGTCGTTGTGGCCAAATCAGCGTTTACCAAAATACGACGAATTGCGTCGATTATTTGGTCGTCGGACGGGAACGCAGGCGTGGACCGGCCGCTATGCGAGCCCATATCGTGCATCGGCACGTACTGCGATTGGTCCTGTGCGTACATTGACGGAGGTGCCCAGCCCTCTGGCACTCCCATCCGAGCGTTCTGCATTTGCATTTGTGGTGCGTGTGGGTTGTACATGGCGGTGGATAGGCGTGGATCGTTGGCCATTATGTTTGAACTGGCCGTTGACTGCCGCATCATTGGGCTGTCGTAAACACTGCCTGCGTTTGCATGCTGCTGCTGCTGCATGGCCAGCATCTGCGGATTCACCATTGCTGATGACATGCGTGGATCGTACGCCCCGTACATAGACGATGTGCCCATCTGCGGTGTTCCATACATGGACGGTGTGCCCACTGGTGATCCGTACATCGACTGCGGACTGCCCATTTGCGCTCCGTACATGGTCTGAGGATGTCCGGGCATCTGCGTAATTGCCATTGAGCTATCGGCCCGACTCAAATGCGCTCCCGACTGGCTGCTGTACAGCGACATGCGATCGTCTTCTTTGCTTGATCCAGCGTTCGGGTTCATGTTAGGCGGCGGCGCGTTCAACACACCAGCAACGGCCAGCTCCTTCTCGTATTCCATCCACTTGCGCTGCGGAATCGACGATGGATCAAATGGCTTATCGTCCTCGATAATGATCTTGCGCTTTCCATCGCCTACCACCACACGGGTGTTGCCCCACGAGAAATCGTCCATGTGCCAGAACGAGTACACAGGCAACACAAACGACCAGAGAGGGTAGGACAGCAGATAAATGAGCATCCATCCGACGTGTTGCCACTCGCGACGCAGAATAAAGATCACTGCTTGCAGACCGTAAATAGCACCAATCAGGATCAACGAGATGTAACCCACATCAGCAATGTTGCGCACTGCCGCATAAATCAAATACGCAAAGTATATGAGCGTGGTCGGCATGGTCAGTGTGCCAAACAGGTCCAAAAACACAACAAAGCGCATCGAGAAGCAACAGAATCCGCACATGTCTGGCAAAAACATCAGCTCGGCCAAGTTATGCACCGTCGAGTTGATCCAGCGCCGACGCTGCGACACTAGCACCGACCATTTCTCTGGCGCAATTGTCCGGCACTTTGCGTCCTGAATAAACTTTAGCTTGAACTTTGGGAAATTCTTCATCATCAGCGTCGTCAAGTACCGGTCCTCGCCCAGCGACAGCAGGTTCTTCTTGTGCAACGTGTCGACGTGCAGCTCAGAGTATGCTTCAAGTACAGGCTTGGCAATCAACAATGGCTTGCCGTTTGAGCTGCGCAGACGGAACATACTGAAACAACCCGGCAAACACGTAACGGAGCCGAACAGCGACTCGAACGCTTTAGACATGTGGTGCGAGATAAAGTACTCGTACACTTGCATCATCGTGGTCCAGCTCTTGCTTTCGTTGCCCAGCATCGTCTCACCGCAAATGCCTGCAATGCGCTGGTCGCCCGTGCACGCAGACACGAGTCGCGACAACGAATCGGGCATCACTTCTGTGTCAGCATCGACCTGCAGCAGATACTCGTAGTTGCGCGGCGGCACACCGATTATATGACGCATCTGGTGGTAGATCTCGAGCTCCAGCGGTGTCATCGGCAGGTTGAAATGCACCTTGTTGAAGAAGGACATGAGCAGAATCTGCGAGTCACGCTTACCGCGGTTACCGGACCGGTTGGCCTCTTCGGGGGTACCGACCTTGGCTACCACCATAAATGGCACAACGTGGCCTTCGAAATCGTACAGACCAGAATACACCTTGCCAATGTTGTGGCGACGCGAGCCCTCGGCAATGGCCAGGTAGTCACGACCCGGTGGGTCATATTCCGGATCCACGCCCAGCGTATCAAGTACAATGCGCGGCGTCGACTTTTCGTTACCCGAACCAACAATGTTGCCGTCACAGATGATAAACAGCAGCTTGTGCTTGTCCACATACTCCAAACCAGCCAACGACTCGATGGTCTTCAAAATACTCTCCTCGTCCTCGGTGTAGCACGGCACTTGGCAAATAACAAACTTCTCCGGGGGCGACGGCCGAGACTTGTTGCCAAACTGCAGCGCAGTCAGGAACTTTACCAGCACGACCAGCATCAGCACACATGCAAATGCCACCAGCATGTAGTTGGTGAACAGGCAGCGCACGCTCGAACGGTTGTCAACAGTGCCGACGTAGAACAGCCGCCGCATGCAGTCGTAGTTTGTCTGCATCGTCCTCGCGTCCCAGTTGAGCCCTTTCCAGTCCTCGGTAATGTCTGCCGTGCCGTATCCACCGCGCTTGAGCAGCGCCTCGAACCGGCTGTCCAAAAAGTTGTACTTGTCGTTGGTGTTACCTGGGTACGAGATTGCGTCAATGTACGGCTGCATATAGAACACTTCCTTGTTGATCACCAGCCATTGCATCGACTGGTCCTTGTACATTGTGTTCAGCCAGTCCATCTTCCACACCACGCCGCCTTTCTTGAACTTTTCCATCGTCGGCTGAAAGTACTTCCAGTAGAAATCGCGGCTAGACAGCTCCTCTGAACGGGGATCCATCTGCGGAGAGTGCTTAAAGTACACGCCCGCCTGCTCGTCTATGTTGGTCGATGCTCCGGACACTGGGAATTGAATCAGATAGTTTGGGTCACGAGTAGCTGATACCAGGTCAGGGCATGCAGCACGTGCCGTGATCGGGAACGATGCGTTTGTATCAAACCCTCCGTACCGGCTCAGCTGGTCCGGCCGCGCACTGTTACGCGCATTGCCGTGTCCTGTCTGCTTAATAAAGTCCGTAATATCGTAAACATCACCACGGCTGGCCATGTATGACTTTTTGGCCGTATTGATGTTGGTCACATCATCCATTGTCCACACGTACTCTTTGGGACACAGAATCAGCCCCAGCCCGATGATAATAAACAGCAGCACAAACCACAGGAACACAATAATCGCGCAGATGGCCACCTTTTCACGCCAGGCCATGCGCACGTCTGGCCGCTTCATGCGTCCACATGCCGACAGCAGCCCTGAGGGCATCCAGAACGTCATGGCCCAAGTAAAGTACACCCACAGCTTGCGGTTGCGCGTAATCTCCACGTTCTCGACGTGCTCGTGGTTGCCTTTCTCCATGTTGCCCTCGCCGCCTGTGCCGCCCATCAGCTGCGCATTCTCCTTGCGGGCAACCAGGTCGTCGCGCCCTTCGTGTGTGCTCATGCGGCCGCCAACCGCCTCCTTGAGCGTGCCAAACATTGTTCCGCGCCGCGGCGCCTGCGTGCTTTGCTCCTCAAACCCTACGCCGCGAGCAAACATCCCGTCTGCCGCCTCTTGTCCGTTCATGTTTGTCGATACTGAATGATTGCTATCTAGCTCAGTGTACTGGGACTTGCGCCCGTTGTTCATCCCCTTCTCTACCTACTGTCTCCTCAAACAGTCCGTTGCATAATTAGTAAAGTGCATGTGACGCATACAAAAAGACCGGCCTCTGGAGACAAAACAAACATGTTTCTGCAGCGCTTTCTCATAGTCCGCACACTCCCGTCCTATTTGCTGCAAAAGGATGGAAACAAACAACCGATTCTGTTTTGCTTGCTTTTTTGACAATATCAAAAGAGGGGAAAACAAACGACTTACCCAACAAGGAACCAGGGAAAAGTACTGGTTGGCGCCACGAACTTTTGGTTCCGTATCCGGCCTTTTAGTCGCTTGTGCCCGAACCTGTTACACACAATGAAGTCCAAGCGTTGGCTGTGAGGCGCAGTTAAAAGTCCAGAACAAGGGCGGTACCAGCTTCTTGGATACTGAAAATAGTGCGAGATTAATAGACAGCAGTAAACCAAAGTAAAAGACAACCGAGTTGAAGAGAAAAGGAAAGGTCAGTTTGATAGAACTGGAGAAAATAGAAGGGAACGTTGAGCGACAAAAATAGAGCACGCATTCAGCTTTGGGCCAGTTTTCGTCCCCGCGGCAAGAAAACTTGAATTGTGCTCAAAATAGAAAGATTGCAGATCGGCTAGCAAATTTTCAGATTAACCATTTTCCGGACAGCCGCTTCAAAAATATAGTATAATTATAGTGCAGGTGACCTTGTATCAAGTCGGCGCACATGATCCGCCTACTGCTAGATATTAAATACAGTCTCCCTTTAAACAAAACGCTTCTTTGAACGCTCCCTTTGAAGCAAATGTGAAACGCCAACCTCTTGTTTCTGTCCTTTCTTCTCTATCATTTTACTTTTTATTTATATTCACTAGTAATCCATTTTAAGACATGCCGTGGTGGAAGAAAAATAACAAAACTAATGCTCAGAAGAGCGTTGACGTCGTTGACTATAATACGGTTAAGAAAGCAATCAGTGAGGGCAACAAACCCACTATGCCAAAGTTTTGGCAACAACCACAAAACTAATGGTGCATTGCAAGATGGTTTCTATTTACAGCACAATTATTATATTTTGCATAAAGCATTTCGATAAAGTGGTCATGCACCTCTTGAAGTTTAATCTTTGTCGTTTTACACCTTTTTTGAAAACCAAATACAGTTGACAAACAAATGAAATATCCTCAGGAAAAGAAAAAATTGGAAATACTTTTGATTTCAAGCTAATGCATAGCAAACATAAGCATACAATGATGTGTTTTTACTATGCAAAGTTGTTTATGTCATGCCATGTGTCATCTAGGTTGCTGAATGCTAGATAACCATAGCATATAGCATTTATGCTGTGTATACTTGTTCTGGGCAACTTGAATGGCACCAGCTATTGATTTTTCAGTTCTCAAGTTAGTTTTAGTTTGGTACAAGTTTTTTATTATATGCTATTGACATGTAGCACCACAGATCATATGCAGTATACACATTTTTCTAATTACATAATTTGCACAAAACAAGGAACAGGGATAGACATTTAAAAGTGTAAAAGAATAGAAACTTAGGCAGTAGCAATGGTCTGCTCAGGCTGGTACTTTGCATTTGAATGCACATGTGATCCAAGTTTAGCACCCTGCAACCGGCTCTCCAACTCTGGTCTAAAATGACGAATAAGCCCTTGCACAGGCCATGCAGCTGCATCTGCAAGTGCACAGATGGTGTGACCTTCCATCTCCTTTGTAATCTCCAATATCTGGTCGATCTCCATTACGCTTGCATCACCCTTTACAAAGCGTGCCATCATAAGGTCCAACCACCTTGATCCTTCGCGGCATGGTGTGCATTGGCCACATGACTCATGGCGGTAAAATGATGCAAGCCGGGCAATTGCCTGCACAACATCTGTGCTCTTGTCCATTACAATCACTGCAGCTGTGCCAAGGCCAGATTGAGCATCACGCAAACTGTCAAAGTCCATCAAAACAGTGGAACAAATGTCTTTGGGCAGCAGGGGAACAGATGAGCCACCAGGAATAATAGCCAATAGGTTGTCCCAGCCACCACGAACACCACCACAGTGACGCTCAATCAGCTCACGAAGGGGAATGGACATTTCTTCTTCAACAGTGCACGGGTTGTTGACATGCCCAGAGATGGCAAACAGCTTGGTGCCAGCATTGCGTGGAGCACCAAAACTGGCAAACCATGAGCCACCGCGACGCAGAATAGTCGGAGCTGCTGCAACAGTCTCAACATTGGTCACAGTTGTCGGACACCCAAACAGTCCAGTATCAGCTGGGAACGGCGGCTTCAGACGGGGCTTACCCTGCTTGCCCTCCAGCGACTCGATCAATGCTGTCTCCTCTCCACAAATATAGGCACCTGCCCCACGATGCACATACACATCAAAGTCATACCCTGACCCACATGCATTTTTTCCAATCAGCCCTGCCTTATATGCCTCATCAATTGCCTGCTGCAGATTTGACGCCTCATTATAAAACTCTCCACGAATATAAATGTATGCTGCACTGGCAAACATTGCACGACCTGCCAGTAAACATCCTTCGATGAGCTTGTGCGGGTCATGGCGCATAATCTCACGGTCTTTGCATGTGCCAGGCTCACCCTCATCGGCGTTTATAACCAAGTAGCGGGGGCGGCCAGGGGATGACTTGCCCATAAAGCTCCATTTGAGCCCTGAGGGGAAACCAGCACCGCCTCGTCCACGCATGCCACTGGCTTTCATCTCGTTGATGATCCAGTCTTCGCCCTTGAGCACCATTTCTTTTGTTTTGTGCCAGTCGCCGCGCTTCAAAGCGCCTTTGAGCCCAAAGTCGTGACGCCCGTACAGGTTGGTGAATATGCGGTCCTGGTCCTTCAAATTGCCGTACTGCCGTGCTCCGCCATCTGTTGCATATGCTCGGGCTGAGGGCCGCACGGCCAGGCGCGTTGCTACAGTCAGTGTTGAATTCTCGTAATTTAGCAGCCTTTGTACTGTGTCTTCTTTTGTTAGCTGTGCGAATCTAACATGCCTCTTAGTGTTGTGCGCAACATAATTCTGATTTATCGAATTCAAACGAAAAGCAAAAAATAAAACATATTTCAAATAACAGCCCCGCTATCTTTCATCAGATCTACATTCTCGATAATCACCAGATCTAGCATTTCTGAGGCACGTGGTTCGGGTTACTTTTACTAAGAGTCCATTTTCCATCATCCGAAATATCATCCATCAACCGGGTCGACTCATCGGCCCAACCTGTCAGCTCGCAGAGTTGGTGAGCTACAGGCGAACCATGGCTTGATATACTAATAGACAAGAGTAATGGTTGAGCTCATTCTTTAAGCATTCTCTTTTCTGTTGTGTTTAAATTAGCAGTTATTTTCACTGTTCTGTCGCATGTTAGGAGTGGCATTTTGAAATTGCCATCGTTCTGTGAGCACTCGTTCGGCTTGCTGTCGTTATGTGCGCCGTCGTTCTGGGCACCGTAGTTATGTGAGCGATCGTTCTGTGCACCGTTGTTCTGTGCACCGTCGTTCTGCTTACTGTCGTTCTGTGTGCCGTCGTTCTGTGTGCCGTCGTTCTGTGTGCCGTCGTTCTGCTTACTGTCGTTCTGTGCGCCGTCGTTCTGCTTGCCGTCGTTCTGTGAGCCATCGTTCTGCTTGCTGTTGTTCTGTGCACCGTCGTTATGTGCACCGTTGTTCTGCTTGCCATCATTCTGTGTGCCGTCGTTCTGCTTGCCGTCGTTCTGTGTGCCGTTGTTCTGCGCACTGTAGTTCTGCCTACCACTCCTTTGGTGTTTTCTACTTCAGTGTGCAGCTTTCTTGTGTGTGGCACCATCATAAACAGATTATTTGTGTGTAGCTCTAGTGGTATACTGTTGTAATGTCTGTTTTTTATTTCAACACCAGGCATTCCTGCCTACAGAATGTGCTCCAGTTTACATATGGTATTCTATGCTTTGATATTGTTGCACATTTGAACTTTATAATCTCATCCAAAAAATATTATCTTGTTTTTACAATTTTCAATGTTAAAATTACAACATATTAAGTATGTTTACATAATGGTGTGCTTTGTGTTAAAGTGCTAGTACGCTATCCTTGGTAAACTGACATTTTTGCTCAATTTTTTTCAGTTGCTGAAACTGGAAATGATCAACAGAGCCATTGTTTTGCTCATTCTATTTGTCAACAAAAAATTGTACTCTTCTTTTTGCTATTCAATTTTAGGAATTAACAATGACCTCCAACTATCTTTCCTCTTACCAAGCCGCTTGCCAGGCTTTGGACCAGATCCAGGCAGAACTGATGGCCATTTTGGACAATCAGCCATTTGCTGATGTGGTGTCTTCCAGTGTGGTGAAGGCCAAGTTTGCTGAGCTTCAAGACTTGTTCTCAGACAATTGTTTGCAGACCATATGGATGTCGTGCAGTTTCAGGCCATTGCTGGTTATTTTAGCATGGGTGGGAGTCAGTCACCCATAGAAGCAATGGATTTGTCACAGGGTGGATGCGCAACAGACGAGGACTCTTTGAATATATTCCAGAATAAAGAGTATGGTTCATTCATGGAGTTTAGGGAATAATTAGGCAAGTAAACTGTAAAATAACAGTGAACTTTAAGCATATACAACTGTTGCTAATAATATTGTATTTATTAGAAGAGTTTGAAGAGCGTTATGGCTACCAATTCATTATCCAAAAAACTGAAACCAGAGAAGGCTACCGAATGCAGACTATGCACTGCCAGTTGTGCTTAAAAACCAAGATGGACACTGGTGAAGCAGTTGCTATGGGCTCAGCAAAAAAAGGGCAAAATGTGGCAACACACATCCTGATGGCTGTAAAGCATACTTGCAAGTTTCCAGAATATGAGAATATGAAATCAAAGTTTGTGGATTTATTTTCTTCAACAATCAAAAATAATCTGATAAAAATATTGGCCACAGACCAGCAGTTTGCCATAGCATATACAAAGCATAATCGAACACTCAGCTGGACAAAATCCAGTGCTGCAGAATCTGTGCATGCTGCACTAAAACTTCATATTGCTTCAAACTCAAACAAGACAAGAAAAAGACTGGATGAGTTTGTCAAGTTTAGCTGTGATTATACTGAAAAGTCAATCTGCAACATAAGAAGCAGGTTTAGTCTGGAAGCATGTTGGCAAATTCAATTTGTGCCAAATACATTCCTCTGAGCCACACATGGGCGACTTACATGTAATGTCAAGAGCAAAATTGCTGCAGTTTATGCTTTGAAGGACACATGGGCAGCAACAGCCAATGGTCCATCCCAGTGGCTGATTAAAAATGCCAACTTGAAAGAGCGTGTATCCTGCACAAACAACAAATGGTTTTGTACATGCTACCCGCAGCAGCAAGTTGGCTGGGTGTGTGAGCACATAATTGCTGCACGTCAGGCAATGTACCCAGGAGATACAAACAAGTGGCTGCTGGCATCAGATATAGCCACATGTTGGCTTATCCCATTAGAGTTTAAAACAGATGGTTTAGCTCTACAGGGAGAGGATGTACAAGATGTTAGCACAGCAGATGACATGATAAGGGGAACACTTGAAAACATTGAACACAACATTCGCAACATACCAGAAAGTGCCCAGCCAATTATGCTTCACTCAATATTATCTCATGCCAACAATGAGCTAGCCCAGTATACAAACATTGCTCAGGATCCACTGACTAATGTTTGCATTCCCAAAGCTAAGCCAAAGGGCCGCCCCAGAAGAGCAGCAATTAGCTTAAAAGCCATCAAGCCATGTATGATACAAGTTATGGATGATGCTGCTAAGGATGACTGCAAAGAGGCACAACAGGCCCAGCAATCGGTTAAATGGAATTGTGAGTAGCGACCAGTTTGAGTTGTAGTGCATTTTATATATAAAAACAAAATAAATATAATGTAGAAGAAAAGAGAGAAGAAAAAATTATTTTCAAAAATGAGTGTGCTGCTCATATATCATGGATACAGCAGCAAAATATTCCATCAGAGTATATGAACAACAATCAGCAATTTCAGAGTTGCAGTAATGATGCTAAGAAAAATCAAGCAAGGACCAGAGTTAACCAATGGCAGTGGACTGACAATTGGAGTATTACACGCGTTTATTCGATTGTAAACAAATGTGTATTGCCTAATGTTAAAAGTAGATAACAAATAACTATCCAGATAAGCAGTAACAGCATCAAGAAAATTGAACTGGGTTTATAGCTTACCAATCGTACAAGGCATGTAATAAAAGCAGAATATATGATATAATAACAAGTAAACAAACAAGATGTGTGTAAATAAGTAAACAGCAACAAAGCAAGAAGAAAATTGTACACAGTGACACATGCAATTTGCTGAAAATCCACATACAAAAGAGCCACAGGAAGAATGATGGCAAGCAGAACGACGGTAAGCAGAACGATGGCGCACAGAAAGATGGCGCTCAGAACGATCGCTCACAGAACGACGGCTAACAGAATGACGGCACACAGAATGACGGCAAGCAGAACGACAGCAAGCAGAACGATGGCTCACAGAACAACGGTGCACAGAACGATCGCTCGCATAACTACGGTGCCCAGAACAACAGCAAGCAGAACAACAGCAAGCCGAACGATCGTTCACAGAACGATGGCAATTTCAAAATGCCACTCCTAACATGCGACAGAAAAATGAAAATAACTGCTAATTTTATGTCTATGGCGGGGATTTGCACAAGCCGTTCACATTTTGTGTAGATCCCAGGGTGCACACATTCCCCAAAGCACTGGCGCAAAGCTTTACTTGGCTATCTGCCTGGAGAGCAGGTATGCCGAGTGGGCATTTCCCAGGTCGTTTGGCATAATCGGTGCATAAAGCAGGGAGAATCAGAAAAGCCATTAACCTGTTGATTTCCAAATGCATGGCTGAACAATTGAATAAAAGACAAGCCCCTCTTGCCTTCTCTCTAAACGCTTTTTATTTTATTCTCAACACTTTTTTATTGCCATATCGTACGCTTGTATTCACTAGTGCAACCACACGGTAGGATCTCTATATAATTTTGGCTCAACTTGTAAGTACGGTAGAGTTGTTTGTCCTAGTTGCTTGAAGACACTGTTCACTCTACTCGGCGACCGAGTACAAACTGCCACGTTGTTCTCCATCTTTTCTCTTGACGTTGAGATAACAAGTTTGGTCAGCTGGTTTCATGGGAGTTCCCACCAGCCAACTTTATCAACACATATCCACTTCCATATTATATCTGCATGCACAATAAGCAGAAACAAAGGACATGCGTTCGTTGATCCAATGACACGTCCAGTTCACCAGAACATTCCGAGAATATGCATCAGAAACGAACTATTTATTAAACATTGCATTCCTTGCTTCTTTATAGACTGGCATTTATTTCAAACCACAACGGACAACATGTATTCGATTGAGCTGCCTGGCGCACCCGAGATATTGGGCGAGACGAAGCCGCGCATCGATGCGCTCTGCCCCGACGGCCAGCTTGTGGGCAACATGGAGGGCGTCAACAACCTCCACGAGAACTTTCTGCGCGGCATGAACAAGGCAGGTGCAGATGCCCAATGTTTTGGATACCGACCATTGGACGCAAACAAAGTGCCCGGGCCGTACGAGTGGATGACGTTTCGGCAAGTCAAAGAAACAGCCACAAACATTGGCTCAGGCATGACCAAGCTTGGCGCAGGGGTCAAAGCGCGCGTCGGCATATTCTCGGGCAACTGCATCGAGTGGTCCCTAGTTGAGCACGCAACATATATTTACGGGCAAATATCGGTGCCCATGTACGATACCCTGGGCACTGCGGCCATTCGCCACATAACCGAAGAAGGAGAGATCTCGCTCATCGCCATTTCGCCCGACAAACTCGCGGGCTTTGCCCAAATGTGGCCTGAATTGGCGTGCGTAAAATCTGTGGTGGTGTTTGGCAAACTGCCCGACACAAACATCGAGGTGCCCGACGGCGCGCGACTTGTTACGCTTGATGACGTGATTGCACTGGGCACACAGGACGGACTGGCACAGCTGCCCAAAGTGCCGGCTACACCTAGCGACACATGCACGATCTGCTACACATCCGGAACGACCGGCAAGCCCAAAGGCGTTGTGCTCTCGCACATGTGCTTTCTGTCGGTCAACAACTCGGCCGACCTGCGCATGAAGCATGGCCTGATCCCGTCGCTCGACAACACCGACGTGCATTTGTCGCTGCTGCCCCTGGCGCACTGCTTTGAACGCGCAATCCACTCGCTCATGACCGGTCAAGGCACGCGCATCGGCTTCAACCAAGGTGACATTCGCAAAATAGTCGACGACATTGGCGCTCTCCAGCCCACAGTGCTCATCGGCGTGCCTCGTATCTTCAACCGCATCCACGACCAGGTCTGGGCGCAAGTCAACGCAAAGGGCGGCGTGGCCAGCATGCTGTTCAACTATGCATACGGCGTCAAACGCTCAAACCTAAAGTACAATGTCAATCGCCATTGGCTGTGGGACCGCGTGGTGTTTAAGGCCGTGAGAGAAAAGTTTGGCGGCCGGTTACGCCTTGTTATTTCGGGATCGGCGCCAATTTCAGCCAATGTGCTGGACTTTTTGCGTGTGAGTTTGTCGACAACTGTGCTCGAAGGATATGGGTTGACTGAGACTATGGGACCGAGTGGTGTTTCGTGCGACGGCGATATGCGTGCCGGCAGTGTAGGTCCTCCGCTCGGCTCGTGCATGTACAAGCTACGCAGCGTGCCTGACATGGAATACACTGTCGACGACTTGCCACACCCACGCGGCGAGATTTTTGTCAAGGGCAATTCGGTGTTCTCCGAGTACTACAAACAGCCCGAGCTGACTGCCCAGGCCATCGACAGCAACGGATGGGTCACTACGGGCGACATTGGCATGTTCGACGAGTGCGGCAACCTCGTTATAATCGACCGCAAAAAGAACATGTTCAAGCTCGCGCAAGGCGAGTATGTGACGCCTGAACGCATCGAGATCATCTATATGAACAGCCCACTTATCGACCAGATCTACGTCCATGGTGACTCGTTGCAGAGTGCGTTGGTCGCCGTTCTTGTCCCCAACGAGGAGTTTCTGGCACGTGAAATTGCCGCCACACCTAGCCTATCTCACCTCGCTGGCAAGCCGTACTCTGAGCTGTGCACAAACAAAGATGTCGTTAAAATGATGATCTCTGTCGTTGATTCGTGGGGTCGCTCCAATGATCTCAAAGGATTCGAAATCCCCAAAAACATATTCCTCGAGTCCGACCCCTTCTCCGTCGAAAACGATATTCTCACCCCGACCCTCAAGGTAAAGCGTCCTATCGCCAAGGCTCGCTATCTGCAAACCATTGCTCAGCTGTACCAGCAGCTCTAATATTTGCTATCAATAAACTCCAAATGCAGCAAAAAGCAGCAAAAAAATGATGAAGGTGGGATTCGAACCCACGCCTATTACTAGACCACGGCCTTAACGTGGCGCCTTAGACCGCTCGGCCACTTCACCGATTAGTTCTGAACTAATTCATAGTATTCATGTCTACAACTGTTTTTACAGCAATAGTGTTCTTCTGAATTAGACAAATGAGCCTACATATATATTGTAATAGAGCGTTTAATATTACAGAGGTGGAAAAGAGAAACCTGTTGACACACTAGCGGCAGCTGTTCTGTTATACATTGAAGGCAAACGCTGAGAATACACTCTGTGACTATTCATGAGAATGTTAGATAAGACCTATGTTTTGCTATAATATTAAAACAGTAAACCTATGGGGATATC